>VZRV01000080.1:347954-436340 GCA_013398115.1 Falcunculus frontatus
TATAATATAATATAATATAATATAATATAATATAATTAATATATATATTATAAATGCAGAAAAGCCAGAACATGTTCAATTCTTTCCATATGGAACAGGGTGGGACATAGAGGAAATGATGCCTCTATCCCTAATTTCCCAGCCCTGCCCTCTAGAGTAAATACACCATATAAATGCTATATATATAAATATATCTATAAAATACCACATACTATATATACCATAATACACTATTACAGTACATTTATCTGTATTCCCTGGGTAAGGTGAGTCTGACCAGTTAGCTCTGGAGTCAAGCAGCAATGTCTGCTTTTCAGAAGCCAGATGGGCTTTTGGGGCTTCCTGGCAGGATTGCTGTGCCACAGTTGCTTTCCAAACAACTGTAATAGAAAGAAGAAAAATGTTAGAAGAGCACGGGAAGCTTGACTTACTGCAATTCATTGCTTGTTTTCCTTAAAAGCAAAAGCTAAAAGGCCTAGCGACTGGGGGAACTGTGATACAGGATTTATTCTGACTAACTCTGCATCTCTAAGAAGTAGTCCCTAAATCTGTAGCAGTCTGAGCTGTTCCAGAAGCAGAGTGAGCTGATTCAGCAACCAGCTTAATCCTGCATTTAAACTGAAGAGGGAATTTACCCGCAGTTATTGGTGAAATTAGGAGGAGCTGTACACTCCACACTTTCTGAAGTGCCTAATTAAAAAGGGCGAAAGGGACATGCCTTGATTCTGTGACATTACATTTTGGCTTGCCTGTGAGACCAGCTCTGTGTTTGCCTTTCATCTGCATGCTCTGATCAATATCTGTGAGCCAGAGCAGTTACTCGAGTCTCTGCAGAAATCTCCTCTCATGCCCGATATTTCTGCTTCCAGCCTGGAAATTGAATTCCTCTCAGCACCTTTAATAACTGTATCTCAGTGCCTGCATGTGGGGTGGGTGGGCTTTGCCTCTATCCTTACAGATTTGGGACCCTTTTTTTTCAGGCCACCTTCCACAGGTTTTCCAATTTGTAGTTTTTGGGTTTTAAAGTTCTATTTAAATCCTCACTGGTTAATTCCCCATTTTTCACCTAGAGACACAACTCCAAGTTTTACTATCAGAAACCGAGTTCTATATGACACCCTGTATGTTTGCAATACTTGTTTTTAAAAAGAACATACTGGCCAGGGATTCTGGGAATGCTTGGTTGTTTTTATGGACTGATAGAGAACCACAGTGATGTTTTTATGTAGCTGTAGCCCTGTTTAAGGCCATGTGGAAAGTTCTCTCCTGTAAAAGTGTTCTCTTGTAAAAGTGTTCTCCTGTAATCCACAGCATTTGCAGCAATTGTTTCAAATGTTAAAAAATCCTCAGAATTTCTTCTGAAAAGGTTCAAAAATTGAAGCAGAGAAAGCAAAAGAAGACTGTAATGAAGGCATTAAGGCTTGTGTTGCAAAAACTGATATTTATAAGGAGAATACAGGGGCCAATATCAGTTAGTAAGACCAAAATTTGGCTTTAATTGTGGAAGTTACAGTTTATATTTGCCCTAGTTGTCAAGAAATGTGTTTCAATATTCCGTTTTTATTTCTGTTTATGTCAAGGGATTAGCTAAATTTGTACAATCATATACAAACTGCATACATATCCATGTTGCTGTCAGCTTACATGCATAAAAGGTGGCAAAAAAAGCCCAAACCATGAATCACATATTTGCTTGCTGTGATTTTGACGGTAATAGTGACTTTGTCAGATGCTAAATTCAGATTCATAATTCGGGAAGCAAACACTTTTCCTTAAGAAAAAAAAAAAAGATACTTCCCCCCCTCTATTATTGTTCCAAAATAAGTTTCCAGTATTTTTTTATATCACACTTATGTAAGTTTTCCCTGTAATATTTTATAGATTAATTCCTTTCCCATGTAAAACTCCCAGTGATGGCCCCTTTATGCATTGGTGAAGTAATTGTTTAGGAGACAGGCAGGAGTCCTTTGACTTTAACTGAAATCAGTATCTTTAATCAGGAGTTATAGAGGGGGTTTTTTTGAGAAGTCTGCAAAAGTGTAATTTTTTCTAGACGGGGCTTCACTTTCATCAAGTAGAATAACTTGGGCAGTATTGCACATTATCAGCTGTGGCTGGAGCTGCTAATTTAGCTGGAGGTTTCTAATAACTCTACCCTACTGTTGGATTTATTCAGGCTAAGATGTACTGCAAAACGCTGCTGAGAACTGCAGTACCAGGTCTAAATTTAAACTTATCTAATGCAACCTGTTTTCCTTCTGCCTAATTTATCTGTGAGACTTAAAAATATCTTCCCATTTGCCCCTGCTAACTCTGCATTTTTTTAATTCCAAGTCAAACCAGCCCATGGGGGTTTATAGTCATAACGCTTTGTTTGGATGTTGGTGCTAAAAAATAAATTTAAAAGGGGAACAATAAAACAGTGGCACTGACTGTATTAAACTGAGTAATTTTAAAGAATGAATGTATAAGAAAGCTACTTATTCAAGGCCTTCCAGAAAATGAACTACTCAAATTTATTTCCCACGGTAAGAATCTTTGAGCAGTATCTTCTCAGCAGCTCAATTGCAAACACCAGAAAGGGAATTGGAATCCTTTCACTTATGAAAACTAAGGATGGTCTTATCACACAAGATGCTTTCTGTGGAATGCAATGTTTACCATACATCATTTGAATTTTTCTCATCTGTGAACTATTTCATTGAGAATAAAAAAAACCCAACCAACACTCAAGCAAATCCTTCATTTTGGAGAGCTCCACAAGGACAAAATGAGCAGCCTCTGTTATGGCCATCCCCCAGAGCTGTTCAATAAAACCAAATTGCCACGAGAGCAGTAAACCCAGAGCTCTGACTGACCCGGCTCCAATCTCAGCAGGATCTAAAGCACTGGAAGTTTTACACGTTTTAAAGGGAGTTATCTCGGGTGTACATTCACATCCCGGCCCCTCGCTGCGCGGAGTCAGAATTCCTTAATTGATTCATCGTCTCCATAAAGAGAGCAGCTAATGAAGATTTCCTTATCTCGTGGAGCCAGTGCTTTGGAAAAAGAAGGATCCCAATTTGGTCTGTCCTGATGCTTTGAAGTTCTGAGTGGTGCTGGTGCTGCAGAGTGACAAACGGGATATTTGAGGTGACTACGGATCTTTTCCATTAGACTTGAAGGCATAAAAGAGGCTGGGATGAAGCAACAAGTTGGAGCTGTGAGTTTAAAAATTGAGGGAAGGAGACAAATCAAATTTGTGGCTTGGTTGAAAAAAAATAGTTTTTCTGTATTTTTAATCAAATGGATTTCATATCAGTACACTGCATAATCTAAGAATTAGTTCTCCCTTTTTACATCTACTTCCTGGAAACCCCTGATAACTGAGATATTTTTAGAGCACGACATTCTTGAATTAGCAGATTTTTTAGACTTCTGAAATTACATTTTGCAATTTGCTCAGGTATGAGAAAGATTTTACAGAAACAAACAGTGAAGATAAATCATTGAAAGTGAAATATTCTACAGTTACCTAATGTAGGAAAGATAATGATGCCATTATTTTGTCAAAGGTGTGATTAGAAAAATCCCTTTTCCATTCTATTTCCTTTTTCATTTGCAAATGTACTTACAAGGGTAGGGTGTATGTGCTCATAAATGCACAAATATCCAGTACAATTTTTGTTCTTCTTAAGGTAATTCTTAGATCCATTAAATTTTTATGACTGGTACACACACTGTGCCAGGTAATACATATTTATGAACAGTACACACAGCACCAAGTAATATGCAAAATATTCCACAATTATCTACAAGTCTTTAAATATCAAGTGGTAGAAGGCCATGGAACAGGCCAACCTTGGATACTACAAATACTACTGATGGAAAATGTTAAAACATTCATTGCTTTGCAAAAACAAAATACAAATGCCACTTCTATGACACCAGAGCTGACCAGGGAATGGAGAGACTTTGCAAATACGATTGTGTTCAACATCCTTTTCTTAACACAAAAGAATTCCCATTCCTGGCCCCAGAGCACTTGGAACTTGCTTGAAGAAATTCTGCAGACAACTAGGCTTGTGTAAATGGCCTCTTTATATGCATTTAGTTACTCTAAGTAGTTAAGTCTACTGAAGAATGACCTGAGTGTGGAGTTTGCATTAATATTCAGTGTATGACATACCCAGGTGTTCTGGGGGGCCGTGTTGCTTCTCTGCTGCTGCTCTTTTCTGCACAGAAGTACATTTGTCAATGTTTTGGTTGTTTGCATGACTCTAAAGGAGGGCATCAGCTGCCTTTTTCTAGTTTGAGAGCAAGAAATTGATGGTCAAGGGACTCCAGGCAAAGCTGTGGAGCACATTCCTGTATGGATCCTGTTCTGTTGTACCATAACCACAGAAAACGAGCGAAAGTTCTCTCCTTTCCTCTCTGTCTCTCCATTCCTCATTTTCTAGAGCAGGGAAAGGTAAAGTCTGGCTTCCAGACATGGGCCTTGGTGTGTTCTGACCTGCTGGGTCTCCCAGGCCGCACAGAAACCTCTTCCTGGTTCTCCTGTTCTCTGTTCCCTCTGTCCTGATCTGGAGTGTTACGAAGCATGGGATGAGGAAATCTCCTATTTTTATCAGCTGCTCTAGCAAGCATCTAAATTACTTCCTCAGGAGCTTCCAGAGCCTGAGATTTACCTTGGGACTTGTGTTGGATGGCTGGAGCCCTCCAGATGGAGAACTGGGAGCAGCTGCAGCACAGAGCAAGCAGCAAATGCTCAGGGCTGGATTGCCACGGAGGCTTGGGAAGCATTATCAAACATCATTGCCCTTGAGGTCCCCTTCCAACCTGGGAGCCTGTGGTTCTGTGATTTAGCTTCAGTTTTAAAAAGTGAGGCATGCATTGAGGGGCTTAATTTAGTTCACATTAATTTTCTTTTTAACTCAATATCCTTTCAAGGCCACAAACCATATCCTGGGGATCAGAAGTGTTCCCTGGCTCGCTGGAGTGCTAGAGCAGGCGGTGTCGCTGAGGCAATAAACTGGAAATAAGTAATAATAAAAAACATGAGAACATCACGGTGCTTTTGAAAACAAGCAATATTTCATCTTTATTACATATACAACCATCCCTCGTACTTGATGTCATAGCTTAAATATTTCTTAATCAATTGGACAGGTGATCTTTATCTAGGTTACGTGGAGAACCCACGGAATGGTTTTGGAATGGTTAGCAGTTATCCTGGGGAATGAATGCAGGATGTGAGCTTGGGATGCAAAACGCCAGGAAATGTCATGCATGTTTTTAGGAAGGGGGAAAAAAGAAATCTGGAAATTAAATGTCAGTCAGCTCACTTCTCATTCTTGGAAAAATACTTTATTAAGCAACCAAAAGAATGAATTGTAATCTCCTAAACAAAAAAAAAGAAAGGTCATTTAACGAGAAATACATATTTATATGTGTCAGAAATAGGTTGTGCTGGACCCGCCCTGTGGTTGGTAGATACAAGTGGAGCAGCAGATGTCACACATCTTAATTTCAGCAGGGCTTTCAGTACTGCACTGTGAGTTGTAAGAAGGTCTGGTCTGCCAGAAGTTACCAGCAAAGGGATGGAAAACTGGGAAATTGTACTTTGAGAAGGGTTAGCAGCAGCAGTTCAGTGCTGATTTAGAAGATTCCCATCATGATAGGATGAGCCAAGCAGCACTCCTGGAAGCTATTTCTTCTGCCTTCATTTGCAGTGATTAAAAGGTGGCTGTTTGGAAAAAGTCAAAATTTGAGCAAAGCCATTGGCAATCTTACAGCAGCCCAGAATGCTGACCCCCAAAAAAATCAATAAGCTGTTTTAAAAGTCAGTCTTGTCCAATTTGAAAACCCAGACACATCAAGCTGTGCTCTCCATTCAGGTAAGGATGGAGCGTGCAAAATGCCATAAATCCACTGCCAATATTTACTGTTCTAATGCCTCGATGCATGCCAGAAAAATCTGGTAATTTTTCACTTAGATCCTTATAAAATACTGAAAACTCTGTGTCTGGCCCTGTAATACTGCATTACGTACTAAAACCTGTCTTCTGTACGTTGCTTGGTGCATGGTTTATAGAGAGGCAGTTTAGTAGAAACTCCTGTGCTTTCTGCTCTGTTGGCACTCAGTGAATCTTCCTTCCTGCTGCTCCTCGCTGCAGAAATACATCTTCAGCTTGTTACTATGAAGAATATTTTCATGTGTCCAAGGTTTTTCAGACTCCTTAGAGACCTGCTGCTGCTTTTGGTGGGAAGTTCTTCCAGATGACAAGACAGAGCAGCTGAAGTTGACCACTCACAGGTTACATTTTGTTTTCTTGGGGTCAAGACGGTGGAGTATTGTTCCAAAAACTACTGAAAATCGGCGTGCAGTGGCTGTAAACACACAGGTTCCAAGGCTTTGAGATTTAAATTTGCAGAAGACTCACAGAATGTTGCCCATCTCTTTCAACTGCAGATCCTTAGGACAAAAATTATGTGTAATTTTTTCTTAATACATGAAAAATACGTGTATTTTAAAGACATGAAAGGGCTCTGAGTAAGCGTATAATCATTAAATATTCACAGTGTACAAGGTTTAATGTGCACAACATTGAATACACCGAAGAATAATGCCATAATTATAGCTCCTGTAATAATTATGTTTTGTTGTGGCTTCCTTACTTTTTATCCCACAGTTGGCATAAGCTTTTAAGCAGATGCCTTGGGTTTGCCCTTTGCAGCTTATAGGCAGATCACTGCTGTGTTGATTCTGCAGTCAGTCAGCTATTCAGCAATCTCATTTTTCTTTTACTGTTTTGGCAGAGATGAAAAGCAAAGTTTTTAACCTTCCACTTTCCTGGTACTTATTCAACTGTTGGAAGCCAACTTTAAAGCTTAAATAGGAGCACAGGCGTATCCTCACGGCAACACATTATTTTTCTCCCCGGAGTTCTTGAAGCAACTGACTGAAGAATGAAATGCAGGCAGTGTGAAGACACAAATGAAGGACTAGAGTAAAATGTAATTTGAGTGGTGTCTTTTTTAATTAACAATGGCTTAGATTCTGCAACACAAACCTTCCAACAGAAACTTGCCTGTAGATATGTTACAGATTTCCTATTATAGATAGAATATCTATAGATATATCCTGCAGAATATAGAGTATCTGTAGATATATTCTATAAATATAATCTGTAGCAAATTACAGTCTCTATATATACTTCTGTCTATCCCTTCTATAGATGTAGAACATATAGAGGTATATTCAATATTTATATAGAATTTATACCCTGGAATCAGAAGTTTGAACCTGTAGCCAGGCATGAAAAAAAGTTATGTAAACAAGGAGTTCAGTTCTGGATCTTTGTGCTCTGAGGTGCTGGGAGCACTGGAATTTGTCATGAAAATGTAATTATCCACAGGACTTATTGTAGAAATGCCATAAGAAGGAATGATTGGGGTCCTTACAAAGGTTCCTCCTAAAACACCTGAAGCTTGTGTGGTATTGATTGTTCTGATTGCCCACATTTGCTTCTGGTTCCTTCCTGCAAGAGCTTCTGGAATCTGTGGGACAAAATTAACCCCACTGAGCAGAGGGCACTTTTAGAAGTTCCCAAAATCTTTGTGGGAATCAGATGCTGGGTTAGAAGAAGCCCCAGAGAGGTCCCTCCCTGCAGGACGGGGCTCAGCTGGAGTCCATCAGCTGCTGTTATCTCCTAACGAGCTGCAGGTGCTGCCACTTGCTCAGCCAGGGCAGGTGAGGAACCCAGGGCTCAAAAAGTTTGGGGTGGTTGCTGGAGATAGGATTGAAGGCAGAGTTTCTGGTTTTTTGGGATGTTTTGTGGCTGGAGGCAGCAAAGGAGCAAACTGTGGCTGTGTGGTCAGCTTTAAAGAAGGTAAAGGTCCTGCTTGAATTTATTTTATTGTATTTTGGTGGTGGTGTGAAGATTTAAGGGCATAAGATGCAACTTGTGAGAGAAAAGGCATTAATTCTGCTACTTGAGATTTGTTTCCTGAGGGTCAGGTGCTGCTTGGCTGTGCAGGCTGTGTCTGTGTGGCTTCAACCCAGGGCAATGGAGCAGCTGCTGGTGTTCCAACTGCACCAGTTTCCCCTGTCAGATAATTCCAGTTGAACAACAGACAGGCAGAGTTTTGTATTTGTTGGTACTGAGTTAAATGGTTGCAGAAAATAATGAGAATGTGGAATTACTGTTGTGTTTCAACAAATTTTTTATGATCTTCCTTGTTTTAAAATAAGCTCCTGGCTGAAAGGAGTCCCAAGGACCTGTTTTAAATCTACATTAACTGGATAAAATATGGTTTAAAGCAATACAGGATGGAAAAAACAGAGTTTTGGGGGTTGCTCCATCCATCTTCACAGGTCATTTTAACATCATCCTTTACATTTTGCTGCTGGCTGTCAGAAGTGGGTGCCCTGGCAGTTTGTCCCAGTTTTGGGACATGGAACAGCCCAAGCACAGAGTCCCTGCTGTATCCCAGGCTGAAAGTGTGTGCAGCAGGAAACAGTGATGGGTGGAAGAACAGGGTTTCAGGAGGCTCAGCAACTCTAATAAACCTCCAGATGTTTTCTGTGGGAAGAGGAGAATTGTGTTATCTAGGAAAATGTTTTATATTACTGCTGTTCTTGCCATAGAGATAACCAACAAATATTTTTTTGATACATCCTTGGGGCATCAGAGATGCAGCCTCTGAGTGACAATAGAAAGGACAGTAGGAAAAAAATTCCTTACAAAACAGTTGGATTTTGGTGAGGAGTTTTTTCCTTTTCTGTCTCCAGTGCTGTTTGGAGTGAGGAGACTCTTTAAAGTGAGACAGCTCCTCTGCTGCTTTAGGAGGGAAAACAGTGCAGTGGTGTTGGTGCTGCCTCTGCTCTTGAGAGGAAACTCGTATTCTCTTCTCAAATATTCCGTTTCAGCTGCCACTCTGCACTGAAGAGTAAAGAAAGAGGGAGGAAAAGGAACACGTTACATTCGTGACCTTTTGGGGGAAGTCATCTAAACCGAGCAGGCTGGAATTATCTGTAGAGCCACATTGTTAGGTCTTAAAGCTTGATTCTGGCATGATAACAAACCCTACCCTCGTGTAGACACTACTGGCTCATTTGTGGCACCAGGGAACAGAATTTAAAGTATCTACTTCAAAAACCTGGGCTGTTGAATGAGCTGAAGGAGGAACTTCAGTGCTTGAGTTGACAGAGGGATCAATCAAGAGGCAGCTCTGACACCTCTCCCGAGATGTATCTGTGTGTTTTAACGGGATGTGTGCCCTCTCTCCTGCTCATTCTCATACACAAGTGCTCAATTAGACATGAGCTGTGCCATGGCTCCCTTTTTCCCTGTAGTCTCTGTCTTTGCAGAGTGTGTGGAGCTGGTAGGCTGGTGTGGATTGAGGAACTGTGAGCCTGCACATCTGTGGAATGTAATTGAGAATTTTACCTTTAAATTACAATCCCTGGGTACCTGTTTGACTTCTTTTCTGAGTTGAATATTAACCACTTGAACAATGTGCTTTTACTACCTTGAAACGAGGGAACTCTGAGAACTTATTTGTGCCCTTTGTATAAAAATCCTTATCGAGAAATGAGACTTAAATACTACAAACCTGTAAGAGGCTCTCTTTCTGTTCCTTTATTATTAATTTAGCAGGACTTGTTGCTTACGGTCATTTTTTTTGATTGTTTTACATGATTCACGAAGTATAACCAAATGTGTATTTTATCTCTTAATTATTGGGTGAAGCATATATGGGAGAAAACAGGACATTTACCTCCCCATCCTATGTGACTTGTTCCTTATCTCTTGTTTGTTACCTCTGTTTTCAAGACTTCATTCTGAAGCTTGTGTATTGTTGTTATTGGCCTCATGGCTCTGGCTCTCATGAAACACTAATTTTTCCCTTTGTTTGTACCATATTTTCATCTTAGGAGGCAAGAGGTTAATTTTCCCATTTCCTTTAGCAAGGTAGCCTGCAGGATTTATTTGAGAATTGTTTCTGTTTTCCATCTTTTGAGTTCAGTAACAACAGGATTAAAAACTTGGAAGTTAAAAACGTAGACGTCTGTCTAATTAAAGGAATTGGCTGTCGGGGCTGTATTTTTCTTTCTCATTAGCATTCTGTTCATTCTGTTTCCTTTCCCTATCTCCCTGTTCCCTACACACTCAGCTTGTAATAAAAGTTGATTCTTGAATGTAAAGAGTGTGTTAATGCACCTGGGAAAAACATGTACAGGAAGGAATTGGATTTGTTTCTATCTAACCCGGGTAAGATAGACTGGAATGTTCCAGTGTTTATCTTTCCAGTAATAATCAGAGGCTCCTTTCAATGCTCATAAGGATTATTTAAGAAGAAAATTAAGTAAATGTATTTATTTGTTTGTTTTCAACAGAAAAACAATCTCCTATTTTAAGTTTATACCCCTGCAGCCAAGTGATAAGGGCATTTTAATGTTTTCCTGCATCTATCTTTCCATTTTTATGTGTGGCAGGATTAGGGGAGAGCTGATGCTGCCGCTGTGTAAATGTGAGCAAGCAGAGATCCTCATTACAGGGCAAAGTGGATAAAAAGAGTCAGTAACTGAAGGTGATGGAACTGTTGTGTCTACTGGCCATTAACTGGGTAATAGAACCTCTCCTCCAGATGAGGGGAATCGCAGGGAGCAGCATTTTGCTGCGTTGTAGGAGCAAATCCCTAAAACCTCTGCAGCAGGAATGTCTGCAAGTACAGAGATAAATACGTGGAGACAGATTGCAGCAGAGACTTTGGGGGGATCAGAGGTTTTCTGTTCTGGTCCAGCTCTTATGTGGAATTGCTTACACCGGCAGGGTGTGCAGCACTCTGTTCCCAGCCCCAGGAATACGAGCTGGGCTGGCATCACGCACGCCTCTTCCCCAGAATTTGTGAGTTCTTTTGCCATGGAACTCATCCGAGTGCTTCTGCAGCCCTGAGAATAAAAGTGCTCTGCAAAGTCTCTTGTAGCCGTAAAATTAAAGAAACTCCGCTGCATCTTCTGACACTTCAGGGTTTCCTTGGCCTGCTTGGTGGGTGCAGTGTTTATGGATCACACAGCAGATGCAAACAAGGCGGGGTTGGGGATGCAGCCTCTCTATTGCTCCTCATTAGAGGGAACATGTGGTGCTTAAAGCTTCAGTATTGGGAGGGAGTTGGAGTTCTTCACTTTCTATTTTACCTCTGGGACTATTTCTGAAGTAGAAGTTGCTGTCATTCCACCGGAGGACTGGCCAGATTTACTGCAGGAGCTTTGGCTTCCTGACTTCCTTAAGCTTTACAGCCAGAAGTCTTGAATGTATTTCATTGCTCTAAGGCAAGGAAATTTGTGTCATTAGACTCAGAAGTCAAATATGCAGTAAGTCATACAAAAACACCTGTGTCTTGATTTCAAGTAATTTAAAAATCAGTGGAGTTGAGAGGGAACCTGTGTGCCCAGATTTGGCAACACCACCCACGTTGAAAGCATAAAAATCCGTATGGTTCTTTAATCGTGTGTCATTTACGCTTGAGTTGGCCACTGAAGTGTTCTTGATGAGTTGGAGACAAGGGCTGCAACAGGGTTTCAAGCAGGACGTAAAAAAGAATCCCAAAAAAGAGCTTTACTTGGGAATGTCTAAAGCCTCTCTGCTGGGACACTTTATTTTAGAAGATGCTGATGTTCACATTGAGGTTTCATAGATCTTATTGTAAGAAGTGCTACTTTGCCTGGGACTGGGATCATCAAATGCTTAGGTGCAGGCATAATTCTTTTTATCTTCTCAGTTTCTTACATAAACATTCTCATGACTTTGCTTTCCACCTTTTAGAATTCTGTAGTTTTGCTGCACAACAGCTTTGTGTATGTTTGGCTCATTAATTGGAAAGAATCATTCCTCCTTTTATTTCTGAAAAGTTTTTCCACTCATGTCCTTTTTCACCAGTAATGTACCCCTAACTTAAAAGATAAAGTGCTATTGTTAGACCAATATTTTCCAGTAGTTTACTGTGCTGTTTCACACACTATTGATAGAAAATCATGTTTGGGCAGAAACCACAACAGAAAATGCTGCTGTGATGTTACACAGTTTCCTTTTCGTTCCATGGTTTCCAGTGTTTGGCTTCATATGTTTGTTCAGCATTTGGTTGAATGAATCCAACCTGGCTTTGACTTGGTGCCTGTTTGTGATAGAAATAAGGAGTTGCTGCCTCCTTTTAAATTTCTGCTTATTTCCTCTCTTTAACCGGTGTTTTTTATGTTTTATTGTTGCTAATTTGAAGTGCTTGGAAATGTTTGCAGTATGGGCATTAAAAGGACATTAAAAAAAGTAAATCTGTGATTGACTGGCTTGAAGTTTCTACTGCTGAATCATTGTCAGTAATAACCAGGATTTTGTGGCATCTGCATGCTTGTTACTGAGTGCATCTGTACCCAGTACGAGGGGATCCTGCTGCAGGAAGTTGTGCAATTCCATGAGTTACTGGAATTCTGGTGTTTGGAAAGCAGTGCTCACCTGCCTGGTGTGTTTAGCTCAGGAAATGTTAAAGCAGTTGAACATCCGTGCTTTGCCTGAAGTTGTAACCAAATGCCTGGTATTCAAACTAGAATGCAAGGGGAAGTAAAGAGTGTTAAGATTTAGCACTTACATGATCTTCTACATCTTTTGAGTGCCACAGGTATTAACTATTTAAGCCTCTAGATAATTTTTTTCTGCATAGAAAGAAACACGTACAAGTGTTATCCTTTTTCTCCCTTGGCAAAACAGAGAGACCGAAAGGCTGAATAACTCACCCAAGGCTACATAACCCAGCCTGGGTATACCTGGCTCCAGGGCCTGTGCTCAATTTCTGCTGCACAGCAGTAATGTGAGAGTAGAAATGACCCCACAAAATCCTTATTTTGATGTAGACAGCAAAGCTAAGACACTGTGTAATAGCCCTGTATGATGAATCTGCAGCAGTAACACAAATGCTGGTCTTGGCAAACTGCAGTGCTGTACGTAGGTACTGTTTGCTGTTGTATCGATCCGTGCCTCTAAATCTTTAATTATCTTTCATAGTAAAACTTGTCTAAATAAATTGCTGTAGTGCTGCTGTTCTTTGGCAGCAGCAGAGGTTGATGCTTGGGTCAGTGGCCACTTTTTACCATATCCTTTCTCTTTGTTTGAAGATTTGGTACCATTAAAAGGAAGGGTAATAGATCTAAAAACTAATGGGCTACCAGGCTGTTAGTCCTGGCACAAGATTCCCTACTACAAGTTATGTCTTGTACAATTTTTCCTGTCCCTTGGAGTGTTTATTATCACCTGAAGGAGCTGAGTGGACAAGTCGGTGCTGTTCCTCTTGCTTGTAGAGCAAATGTGGTACACCTGGATATTTATTTTGCTGGTTTTAAGCTGGAGAATTATTTTTCTGGCACTAAAAGGAAACCAAAGGCTTTGGTTCATACAATAAGAAGCAGCCACTGCAGGTACTGGCCTCTTGAGGTCTTCCACCTGTGGGTTTCATCTTCAGTGATGAAAATCAGCTGCCATTAGGTTTGCTGGTTACAGACAGCAGCTGTCACTGCTCTGTGTACTCTGGATATCAGTTTTAAATATATTCATGTCCATGTATTTTGCTGCTGAAGGACTTTTTTCATCTGAGAAAACTGACCAAATACATTGACCCATCCAAGATTTGGTGTTTTGTTTCCAAATGGTGTGGCTCTTTCAGTTGCTGTGGTACAGATTTCTGAGTCCCTGAGACTAGGTGTTCTCATACCTAGCTGTGCCCAATCTTATTCTCAGCTACACCTATGTGAAAATGGAGATGGTTCTGAATGAGGTATGTGTGAAATCAGGAATTAAAAAGGCAGAGATGGTGCTGGGGCAGATCCAGGAACACTAATAAAGGAAAGTTGGGAGCATTTAAGTAGGCACAGCTGTGGCATGTCTAAATATATGTGTTAAATATGCTGCTAAGAGGTTGAAGTTTCCTTTGTCATTGTTGCATGATCAATTATCCCTTCAGGGCATCGCCCTGTGACAGGGCCAGGCTGCTGCTAATTTGTTTTATAGTTAGTGCAGTTCACAGCCATGGCTTATGTACTCAGAATAAAAACAAATGTGTCTCAGTGAAGTAATGGTATGAATATACAATATTCAACAGGAAACCCTTCCACACTTCACCACAAAGCACTAGAGCACATACCATTATGCTGACATGTTTTATCAGAAATGAAGATATAATTTAATAACACAAGTTTTCCTTCCACAGCGAAGGGAAGGGGAACAAATCAGTGTTTAAAAAAACCCACAGCACCTTGAATAATCAATTCGGGAGAACTATCATAAAGTGAAGCAATATTCATGTCTGTCTCTGAAAATTGAACTATAAAATCCCAAATGATTACAAATAGTCTTTGTGCTTGCTGTCAGTGAAGTCAGCCAGCTGTGTAGATCAACAACCTATGGTACTTTCTAACTGCAATGTTTTGTTTAAATAACCCATTTGTATTAAAAAAATTTTCCACCATTCTTCCTCCCTGTGGTTGCCAGCAATGCCCATAGCAACAGCTGGTGACGGCACAAGTGGAGTTCAATGTGTTGATTATACCATAAACTGGAGAGGGAAGAAAAATACACACCCTGCTTACAAATATCTTGAATGCTCTAGGAGTTTTATAAGAAGAGAAGGCTGGAGAAAATTGACTTATTTTATTCTGAGTCTTTGGTTTCTGCTATTGACTGAGATGTGTATTTTGTCTTGAAAGTCTGGGTTTTTCCTATTAGCCTGAGAAGTGCTGCTGCTGGCGTAGCATGTCCAGACACACCTCGGTGTGGTTCAGCAAGATAACGCCCAGGAGCTGGGATTTAAGCACCTTCAAGTTCTTATATCAGCTGCACTAACTCTTGCTACTTAAAATGTAATAATAATTAAAAAAAAAAAATCAAACAAAACCAAAGGAGCAAAGTTGTGTGATAATAATTAGGCTGCATTAAGCAAGAATTGAAGCTGCTGAAAACCTGGGGAGAAAAAAGAAGTCTTAACATAAATAGTGCTTTAGGAATGTTATTCCTTAGCTTGTTGCTGTAATTCCTTGCCTCTGGACTGGCAGCATTGTCTCTCCCTGTAAACATCTCTCTTGTGATCAATTATATAGTGATTATCTTGGGTTTTGTTTTGTGAGATTTTTAGTCTCTAGATAAGTAATTGCTTAATATGGGCGTGATTTAAAAATATACATTTGGGATAATTCATCTGAGCATCTTTTCTGGGAGCTTCTATCTCCAAAGACCAAAAATAAGCTTTCTGAGGGCGAGCTGCTAAGATTTTTATAAGAAGACTCAATATTTAGCAATTCTGCTTAAATCTGAGATACTTTTTTTTGTAGCAGTCCTGTACATACATGAAGATGCTTGTGATGAGTTGGTTGGGGTTTTTCTTGTTGTCTTGAGTGTTCTCCTGCATGTCACATTCTCTGGATGATTCTTTGGATCAGATGGGTGGCAGAGGAAGGGAGTGGATGGTTGTGATACTGTTTTGGTGCTGTTTTGCTTCTTCTTGGCTTACCCACACATTTAAATCTAACAGCCAGGACTGAGTGGAGGCCATGCTGGATGAGAAACAGGGTTATTTCCTAGATTTCCCAGTGATGCTGCTGTTTGAACACCCCCTTGCACAGTTTGCCTGTTGCTCAGTCACTTATTCTTTCTCAAATCCGATGTTTTGAGCTTGTTCACTGAACTGCAAACCTCAGTCTTGTGGAGAGGCTTGAACAGGTCTCCTGCATTTGTAATTCTGATTCTGTCTTTTGGAGTCTTTGGGACTTTATCAGCGGATTTAGTAAGTGAAATCTATATTCAGTCAACAAACACCAAGGAAAATATTAAGCCAGGCCAAAGACAGACCCTGTGTGTTTCCACCTGATCTCACTTTCCAGTCAGGTAGACCATCACTGATGATTTGTCAAGTGCAGTTTTCCGTCCACTTCCTTTCCAGCCTTAGGCTTGCTTTACACAGAACAGATTTAGTGTGATGTGTTCATGGAGAAGCACAGGGAGTGATGCCTACAGCCTTATTGAACCAAGACCTTGCCAGCCCCAAAACCAGAGAATAGGGAAACCAAGCATAGAACGTGGAAATTCTGCTGTTGCTCTCAATTCCTCCTGGAAATTCATCTGCTAAACTCATCGATAGCTGGTTGTCCTCTGCCTGGCCATTAGGACTGTCTTGGTTATTCTTGTGTGAGCCTGGGATGCTTTCATGACTAGAAATCCCAGTCACTTCCCAGAAACACACATTGTGCCCTGACATAGCCAGTGAAGCAGTGTATGAACTGCCCTGATTGTAAACTCGGTGTTGTTTCTGTACTTGTACTTAAAATTCAGTGCCTGTGTAAGTATAAAATTTTTATTAATAGATGGTTGATTTGCAGTAATAATGTACCTGGAACCTGAATAATATCCCATGAAACTGCCATCCAACCACAGCTCCTGGTGCTCTGTCCCTGTGGAGGTGCTGCTCTGTGGCACATACACAAATATTTTTCCCTGTGATTAAGTCCTGAGAAACACAGGCTGTTTGTGAGAGACATGTATTTAAATAATTTTGATTAATAATTCCCCCTCAGCGCTGGGAGACGCGAGGGTGGTGAAGTGCTGGCTGGGTTAAGCCGTGCATGCACAGGGATCCCTGGAACAGCTGCGTGTGCAACTGCAGCAGATCCCTGCTTTTCCAAGAGGGGAAGCCCATGGGGGAAGTCTTGCAGTAATTATTTTGTTATTGCTCCATAATCTCTCCCTTTCCTGTCAGCATCACTGTTAATACCCCCATGGTGTCTGGGGCATGGGGACGTCAGGCCTTGCTGGGTAGTGTGGACAAAAGTTTTTGAAAGGGAAACAGAGGCTCTCCAGCAAGAAAAAATCTGGTATAGAGGGATTGATAATCGTATTAGCTGGAGGTAATATTGGAAAAGAGGCTTTATGAAGGCCTTTGTACTAAAATATTGCACGCTGGCTCAGGAGCAGATGGTGCCTTCTGAGAGAGAGCCTAATCAGGTTACTCTGATTTTCATTTTATGTTTTTATAACCCAGTATTATCTACTTTTTGTGTAATCTGGTAGACTAATAACATAACAAATATCTAACTTTGGGGAATTACCCACTTGTAGAGTAGATTTTGGTATTTTCACATAAAAACATTATTAATCTAAATCCACCTATTTGAGATACTGAAGGGTTCATCTGCTGCATTAACTCCAAAACCCGCCTCTTAAAGGCCATAAGAATGGCATCCCCTTTGAAAAATTATCTTTACTTGTAAAAGTCTGATTCATGTTCCATTGATTTTAACAAAAGAATTCCCATAAGCTTTAGATCAACCTTAGAGATTATTTGCAGCAGAGTTTATAGTATTTGGATAACTTGAAAAGGTGCAATTAAAAATTCCAGACCGTATAGAGCCATAGAATGGTTTGGGTTGGAAGGGACCCATCAAGATGATCTACTTCCTGTGCCATGGGCAGGGATGCTTTACTTTAGACCAGGTATCCAAGTGCTCAATTCTGGCTGCAGGGAGGGGAAGTGAGGAAACCTCAGGAGGTGCTGTTCCCTGCTCTGATGTTTAGAATAATGGGCTGTCTGATTTGTGTCCATCACTGCTGCCTTTTCCCATCCCCTCAGTCCATAACTTTTGATTAAACAGCATCTCCTAAACACAATTTATCTTCAAAGGCCCCCCTTGCCTTTGCTTTGAGATCAATCTGGTTCAGCCTCCATCTGCCTTTGTGGTGAAGGTGCCACTGAGATGTTTTTGGACGTGATAACCCTGGATCCACTGTTACAGCCACTTCCCACTGCCAGCCCTGGCTGCTGCTGGTCCCTACAGGCTTCTCCTGGGCTCCAGACAAATCCCAAAAATTCTTCTATTAAAACGTGTGCTTTAAAATGCTCCTTTCCTACACTTAAGAAATCCCAGAGGATCAGCCTGCTTGGTTTGCTTGCTGCTTGCTCCTGTCTCAAAAATGCTAGATTAAGTTCGATACTGCTTTAAAAAAGCAATATTTATATTTTTCATGAATCCTGTGCTGGGTATGAATTACTGACAGGTCCACTCCATCTGCTGCAGTCATCTTCATCAAATGTGCTGCTAAACTGGGCACCCAGGAATCAGATTTTCCTTGGAACACCAGAGTGGTGCTGTCAGAATTCAAAAGTTATATCAGACAATGAAAACAAACAATAAGCCCAGGAAAACATGTTAAGCCAATTTTCGGGCTCTCTGTGCAGCTGTTGTGCAGAAAGTGGCTGCAACCCTGGTAAAGGCTGGGGCCTGGAGCTTCAGATGATTTAGGAACGTTGGAATTAATGAGTCCTTAAAATGTGACTAATTGATTTTCCTGGTGCACGAGGCTCAGGCGTGATCTAAATAAAACTCTCAGACTCCGTGGCCTGGGAGGGCTCCTGGCTGGCTCTGTACCTGCCTGCACTTAATGAACTCGGGACGTTCCATTTTTCACACAACTATTAAGATATCAATAACTCATTTGGGGAGTTTTAATCTAACTTTGACCGTGTAATTGATGACCCCTAAGAGTTGCCTTCAAGAGTTGCATTATCTTCTGGGGTTTTTTTATACAAATTAATATCAAACTTTTATGCTTATGTAGATTAATTTCTAAAAATTACTTACTTTTCACTCACAAATGTTACATTTTGCTTGCACTCCAGTAAAAATTTGTATATCAAAATGAAAAAGCCCCACTCCATTTTCAACAAATTCCTTCATAAATACATTTTCATTTCCTTTACTCTTGATTATTATGGAATGAGCTTAATGGTTCAAGTGTCAAAATTTTCAGCCAATTTAATGCAGATAATAACATTGTCTATCTCAGCAGTACTCAAGGATCACCTTTAAAACTCTGGGTGCAGTTGTACCTGGAATCAAAGCAGCCTGAAATATATTTCAGTATTTTCAAAGAATCTTTCTAATGCTGCTTTCTTTAGAATTGAAGTAGAAATGAGTGTAAATGTAATTGTCTTGTAATATTCAATTATTAGCACTGCACTGGAATTTTATCTTTATTTGCTCTATCAAATGTCTTATTAATTGTATTTTATATCCCCACTCTGTAAATCTATCACAGTTTCTTTGATTAATTTTCTAAATCAATTAAACTAGTACAGTCTCATTGAATAAAACAAAAACCATGCTGTGATTTTTTTTTTTTTTAAAGTGGTTTTTATAATAAAAATTGCCAAGAAGGATGTTATAAACAGGACTTTTAGGAGACATGTGATGACTGATTTCAGAGCTGAACATTTAGCTTCATTTTTCAGAATCTTTTTTTTTAATTGGTGTCTGGAGCAGAAGTCTGAGGAGCAGCTGAGGGGGCTCAGCCTGGAGAGAAGGAGGCTCAGGGGGGACTTTCTTGCTCTGCAACTCCCTGACAGGACAAGAAGAAATGGCTTAAAGTTGCACCACAGAAGATTTAGGGCATAAATTAAGAAAAATTTCTTCCCCAAAAGGATTCTCAAGCCCTGGCACAGCTGCCCAGGGCAGTGGTGGAGTCCCCATTCCCAGAGGGATTTAAAAGCCCTGTGGATGGGGCACTTGGGGACGTGGTTCAGTGGTGACCATGGCAGTGCTGCAGGAATGGTTGGACACCGAGATCTGAAAGATCTTTTCCAGCCTAAGTGGTTCTCTGATTCCATGATAGCTTTAGAAGTTCAGGTTTCTTTGTATCCACATCAGAAAATTGAAGTGTTCTGAATGAAATGCCTGGCTTTGAACGTGGCTGTGTTCTCACTGTAATTTCTTATGCCCTCCCTATGTATAAGAAACAGTGTGCTGTGCTAGGAATGTGTGATTTCCACTGTTCCTTTAAATGCTTTTTCACAGTAAAATAGCTGTTTATTATTAAGGGTAACTTTCCCATGCCAAAACAGGAGGATGGAATGCAGGAGTGTTTATTATTGACTGATTAGTGCACAAATGCTTTGACTCTTTTTGAGCCTATTGATATGTGAACTTGTTCCTTCCAGTATAATACTTTTATAAGTTGTTTCACCCTCGTGCTCAGTGATATGTCTGATAGCACAGCTGAACTCAGCATGGCTTCTCATCAAGTATTAGAAGTGAAGGGAATTTCGTCCTCCCAACCTTACACTCAGATTTCTGAGTCTGTGCCTGTCCCAGCCTGCAGAAGGTCAGCTCTTTGCTCCACAGGCTTTCCCTGGAACTTTAGATTTGCTTTTATCTTACCTGGTTTTTGAGCTTCCTGTGTCCTGTTCAGTCAAACCCTTGAATATTTACGTGTTTTCTCTAGGTTAAGAAATTACCATTTTTAGTCAAGAAAGGGGCATCTAATCCATGTGAAAAGCAGAGTAGCCAAGTGGGTAATGCTGCCTATGAGGGAGTTCACAGAAACCTTTGTTAGGCAGCAGCCCTAAGAACAGACTTGTGTTAGTGACATTTATGGCTCCTTCAGGCCCACACCAGTTACCTACAGGGTTATGCTGTCCTACCTGCTTTGGGATGAATGAAGAACCCTCCCTGCCTATCCACACACACCATCTCTGTTACAGCCCATGTTCTTGTCTGTGATGAGGCGATAATTGGCGATGCCATAAATGCAGAAACTTGACCTTTGGAGGTTCTGCTGCCTTTGATTTTTACTTTCTTATTTCAATGAACTGTGTGTTATTCCCTGAGTGTCACTCTTTAATAGGCTGCCTTTCACTTGTTGAGGAGGTTTTCGATAAATTTGGCTTTGCAGCATCCTGATGATTGCCAGGACTGTTGTCACCCCACAAAGATGCAGTTTGCAGTGTGGTGGTGGCTGGTGTCATTTGCTGTTCCTTGCATAATTTCTTATTGCCATTTAAACTGTCCCAGTTTCATGTGTTGTAGCTTCTGTGTATCACCATAAACATCTTGTGTGATCTAAACAGAGAAAAGGCCTAGAGGCATCCGAGGTCTTTATTTCCTGTGTATTTGAAATGGGGCTGGTTTTGATTACACAACATCTTGATTTATATGACCAGTGAATATCATATCAGGCTGTCAGGTCTCAAGTGTTGTGTGGTTTTTGCCTAGTGGATAATATTCTTCTGGTTTTAATGTGGTCTTTCTCTTCCATAAACAGAGCCATCACTCTGGAGAACCAGCTGGTGATCCTGGGGACGTCGGTGGCAGATGCAGGAGGTTACTATGTCCAGGCAGTCAACGAAAAGAATGGGGAGAACAAGACCAGTCCCTTCATTCATCTCAGCGTAGCACGTGAGTACCCAAATAGTGGAGAATGTGCTGTCATACTGAGGCTGCAGGCAGGACTCACAAAGGCTGCCCTAATAAAAAGAGTCTTGCTAACAAAGGGTTGGACCTTTAAAGGAGGCCAGTGTTTCCTTCTTGGTTTAGAGCACACTGAACTCCTTGTGCAAAAGAGGAGATGCCCTCCACAAATCACCCTGAAAGCCCTTTGTCTGGTGGTTTACTTCATGCAAGGCAGGTACATGGTGATATCCCTCACTGTTTATTGTGAAGTTGTGCTTATAATTTCTTTTTAATGCAGGTGTTTATAATGTGTTGTTTTCCATTGTGCATAAGTAAACAAGTCATCCTTCTGAGTGCAAATTTATTTATGACTCTATTCCCAGTTTATAGCATTATTTTTACCTGGAGTTATCACAGAGTCCCAGGGAACACGCATTTCATTGTTATTACTTATTATTTTACATTACACAGGTTGTATTAACACCACTACTACAGAGATATTCCGTGAGTGGGTTTTGCAGCAGAGCAGAGGGAAAAGCAGCAGAGCACTGGGGTCAGGGAGATGGCTGCATACTGGCTCTGCCAAGGTGCACATTCAGCAGAAACCTGCACGTGCAAACTCTTGTAAAACATCCAGTAAACCTGTTTGTATGAAAAATTAATATTCTAAACATGAGGAATGGCTTGAATCCTTGTATGAGGCACTTGATAAAGGTATTATTTATGTAGCAGTGAGAAGAGCGAGTGTTGGTGCTGTGGGAATGGGGAGGTTCCTCATTTTGCTTGTACAGACAGGGAAGAGGTTATGGAGTAAATGTGCACTGATGGCAGTGGCTGCCCTTATAATTTGGGCTTCTAAAAGATGCAGGACTCAGCTCTAGATCAACGGCACGATGAGATGCTGCAGATCCCCTGATCTTGGGTGCCATTAGATTTGCGACAATCCCTGTTGGCTTGTTTCCTTACAATAGCAAATCTTGGGAGTCTGGGTTTCTGGGCAGGAAATCTGGGAAATTGCTTTTGGAACTCTGCTTGTGTTTGTCAGAAGTTCATCCAGAACATTACGGACCTGTGAAACATTAAATTTCTAAGAAAAAGTGACTTTTCTCTTAAAATTCCTAAGTGGATTTCAAGGAAGGCTGTTCTTAGACAAACATTGGAAGTCCTGGTAG
Organism: Falcunculus frontatus; assembly: GCA_013398115.1. NCBI lineage: Eukaryota > Metazoa > Chordata > Aves > Passeriformes > Falcunculus > Falcunculus frontatus. The sequence goes on from VZRV01000080.1 coordinate 370,368, forward strand.
TGGGGCTGGGATCACTGGGGGCAGCAGCTGGATGGTTTGACCTGCAGCAGGAGACACAAACCTCTGTTTTCTTCCAGACAAGTATCTAAACTAAATGAACTGCTCAGGGGTTTTACATGTATCTTTCTGAAGTGGAAATAATATCCCAAATCCACTTGTGAATTCTGGCTGTACTGTGGCATGTAGATTGTAAACATTATTATTTCTGACAGTATGAAGAGGTTTGCTAACACTTTAGTAATTTCATTTTTAAAGCAAATTTGTGTTGTTCGTATTATGTGACCAATAGCATACTTCTCACTTTAATTTCATGTCTTAATTAATGCTAGAAATAGTCTGTGATCATGCATGCATAACAAGTGCTATGCAAAGCAGAAGGTAATACGGGCATATGGAAAAGAAAACACTCCAAAATGCTCACAGACTTGATACCATGAATGCAAAGTCTGCCTGGAATGTGGCAAATAGCAAAGATAAAATGGATAAAAGAAAATGAAGCATGAGACAAGATGGAAAGCCAAAAATGGATTTGCTTTTAGAATTAGTGTCAGCCAATGAGGTTTTCAAATTGACACCTTGATATCCAGGGTTATTAAGGCTCTGTGTGTGTTGAAGGAAGGCACTGGCTGTAAGGCATTGGAGTCTGTAAAGAAAATTGGATTAACGTGGTCGTTCTGAACTTTGATCTGGGGAGGAAACTTGTTAATTCTATGTAATGTATCACATAAACATTTTTGGTCCAGTAACAGAAAAAACCCAGGCAAAAATATAGTCCTGAAGCAATATGCAGAAAATGGTTGCAGAAAAATGACATATTTTGGTAGTGTAATAAAGAATTCAAGCAAGAGGTTGGAAACAGATTGTTAAAGGTAACACAGATGAGGAAGATACTGCATTGACTTGTCACTGTCTGAATCTTATGGGATGTTTGGAGTGATGACACTTGTAATTTTCCATCAGGACATGTATAAAATTTAAAAACAGTTTAATCAAAATCCAATAAACCCCAAGTAAAGTGGAATAGCCAATCTCTGTGCAAGTAGATTATATATTAATTATTGAGTACAACCTTGCTGCATGACTCAGCGTGCACACTGCCACTGTTATTGAGGGCAGGAGGAAAAAAAAGCCCTATAGATAATTCCCAGGGCAGTCATTCTCTGAGAACAGTGTTAGATATGCACAGCTCGTTATTCCTTGAAGGAGACCGGTGTCAGATTTGCTTCAGCCTGTAAGAAAAGCATATTTGCAGAATCATTCTAACAGCTGAGAAAGCTGTAAGCTGTCCTGTTCTGCTCCAAAGTACAAGACTGACAGCAGGAGAAAGGTCTGGCTCTGAGCTGAGCAGAAGATGAGTTACAGGGCCTTATATTGCAGATTAAAGTCACTGTTGAATTGTGGCTGAAGGTAAATGGAGCTTGAACATCACCTGGAAAATACACTGAACTGTCCTTCAATTAATAACTATATTTGATACGTGTGGTGTAAAGAGATTAGAGGATGTTGAACATGTTTCAAAAACAGCCTAAAAGCCCCAATCACATTGAATTCTCTAGTGGGGCTCCGAGTATTAATAGTAAAGACATTTTGTTTCTTGTCAGTCTAAACTGCAGCTCACTGAGTCCAACACTGTGAAGTCTCACACCCACCCATCTCCCCTGATTGCAAACATGCAGCGAAGTTGGGAAACAGCTCCCAGAGAAAAGCCTGAAGGCTTGTCAGAGTGGCTTTGGCTGTGCTTTGGGTTTGCTTTTCTCCATGTTCTGAGGTTGGCCACACGTGGAAGTGAAGGCAGCAGAGTGCCAGGGCTTAGGGGAACGCTCAGCTCTTGGGGACATTTGGGTGTCTCAGGTACACTCCCCGTGCCCATCGCTGCCCCAGCTCAGTCCTCGCACACCCTTGGTGCAAAGGCACTAAAGATTTATTTCCCAGTAGATCTGGTCACTCTGTGAGCAGATCCAAATATTGAGCAATGTTTTTCCTCAACAGCTGAAGTCCCCAGCTTGGCTGAACACCCATGTTCTACATGCCTGCCCTAAACCCATGTGTCTGAATGTGACACAGCACGAGGCCCACCCAGCTATGCTTGAGAACTACAGTTGTTTCTTTCAAGTGGACTCATCTCCACTGATTTCAGGAGGATTAGATCATCTCTGAGGTGACAGGCTCTGGGGAAATAAAAATTATGTCCAACAGGCAGCATATTGGGAATAACGTCACATCTGAAATTAGTGTGAGATGTCATAAATTAGTCCTAAATTTAACATGTCTTAAAATGAGTTGAACTGTGTACTACACTAATGAAAATCCTGCCGCTTTTCTTTTTTTTTTCTTTTTAACCATATGTCAAAGCTTTCATGTAAATAACACAAAATTTTGGCTTAGAAAATCGGAAAGTCTGAAAGTCGAGAGTTTGGCAGTGGAAATAGTAACAACACTAGCTTTGGGTTTTAACTCAAATTACTCACTTACTCCTTGTTGAGAATTCACTATTGCTGCTTTGGGAGGGTGTCAGTATTATCTCCATTGCTGGAACTTCCTAACTTGATTGGAGCAGTGTGAGAATTAATCTATCTCTGGGCTGTACAAGCTTTTGGGATGTAAATACTGCTCTTCAATAATAACAGTTGGAAAATCCTAAAATTTTTTTTTTCCTGTTTCCATCTGTTGAGCAATAGGTTTGATGATGGTATCATAAATGGATCCTTAATTCTTCAGGCTTTTTCTTTGCTGTGCCCATTCTCCCACAGCCAGATGTACCCTGCAGCACAGATGGTCAGGTCTATTCCTAAGGATTGTGGCTTGTCAGTGAATAAAGTGACGTTCTTTGATCTTACCTGTGTTGGCAGGGCACCTAAACATTGAAGTGTTCATTCAAGTAAGGCCATCATAAAACTCTAATTTCCTTGAAGGCCATTCTCAGTGTAACAGCTAAATACCTCTGCAACTGCATCACAACTCTTCTGGTTGTAGTATGGAACTCAAATCCAACCAAACAAAATCCAAGCAAACAAAAAAACTCCGACCCCCAAATCTCCAATAGTAATGATAAAAAACCCCATGAATCAAAGCCCCCCAGAAACACCCAAGCAAACAAAAATTAGTACATGGTACTTTGCTGTTGGCTATGCTACTTTTGCAGGAAGGTTTTTTGAGGGTAGAGGGGGAGCAGGGATGTTTAGAGCTTCTTAATGAAACCATGAGGGATTTTAGTATGTCAGTCAGGAGTTTAAGTGGGTTTATTAGAAGTGGGGGGGGAAAAAAGATTTGTAGGGAGCTTTTTATTGCTGTGAGGAGCTGGCTGAGCAATTCCCCTCAGGATACTTAATCCGTGTCTTTCCACTTCATGATGTGACACCATGGCCAGACTCTGGAGCCACTTGGGAAGCAGTTGGCCAAGCTCTGGTGAGATATTTCCATGATTGCCTTCAGTGCAACGCTTTATGAGAGCACCACCCGTCCACTCCTGGAAACCTTTAAGGGTGTGTTTGGCTTTTTCTGAGTCCAGTTGAAGCATTTTATGAGAAATGTGGGCCTCAGTAAATGATTTAAATGACTGGTTTGCAGGAGGTGGGTGTGTGTAAGCTGTTGTGACAGTTTAGATGCTCCTGCTTCAATTGGTTTTGCGGCGCTAATCGTCCGGAACTGCAATTCAGGGCCTTGCTCCTGGACCTCCTTGTTAAGCTGTGAAATATTGAGATGCATGTCGCTCCAACAGATTTATTAGTAAATTAGGTAGTCCCCAGACCTATTGGTAACACCAGGAGATAGAGGGTGTTCTGCAGCCTGATGTCATTTTCTGATGCAGGCTTTGTGAAAACAGAAAACAAGATTGATGAAAATTTTAAAAACCTTGCCAGCCAGCATTTCTGAGGAGTCAAAGATAATAAAGCCAATTATCATTTAACGAAGATAAATTTTTCCCTTGGGCACTGGCAATGCTTAAAAAAAAAAAAAAAATAGTAGGGAAAGAAAAAAGTTGAGGACTGAAAATTAAACTCCTGGCTTGGTTGCCTTGCGATTAATTTAAAGTATGAGGGTGTCATGTTGTTCTGCCCAGCTTCCAGTTGCAACCAGAAGAATTTTATTCTGTTGTGGCAGACATTGACATGAGGCTAAATAGACCCTGTTTGTCCCTGCTTGGTGCCTATTTTGTTCTTCAACTTAATGTATCAAGACATAAATTTTACAGAAGGCAAAAGTCCCATTTCAGGCTCACAGGGACTGAATTTACCTCAAAGTTCTTGTTTGTTTGGTGTTCTGCTATAAAGGAAAGCTCTCGTGATTGCGCAGGACATTTAGGTCACTTTTAGTGTCTGTAAGAATGAAATATTCCTTATGTTGTCAGGAAAAAGAGGTGGGGGAAAAGTGCCCCATTACCTGTCGGTGTGTTTGATAGGATGTTCCTCTTGACATCCTTCTGTCAGGTGTGGTAAGAAGATAAGTTTTCAGAAGATTCTGAGCAGACATTTTCCTCTCTGGAAGAGAGCATTTCACTAACATGATTTTTCATATTAACCATCAGGGCTCGTTCAAGCCAGCAGATGCTGAGGATCCTTCATGGATATGTTTGAAGCACAAAAGGCATGAATTTTTCATAGCCAGTCCCAGCTTTCAGGTGTAGGCAGGAAAAAGGGAAAAAGGAATGGGCTGGCACCCCCAGGGAACAGATATTTCGGTTCTGACGTCAAATTCACGCAAGCTCTATAGACTTGTCAAACTGGTTGTAGTTCATGCCAAGAGAATTGACTTCTTTTAGCCTCTCTGGGTCAATGCTGTGGAGGTGAATTTAGTGCTTCCATGATGCTTTTTTTTTTTTTACTTTTTGGTGTTATTTCTGTGAGGGGAAAAAGAAGGAATATGGGATGAGATGAAATGGCATTCCTGTGCCGTGACTGTACCTGGTTGCCCAAGGCTGTGACCAAATACCGGGGAAGTCCAACACAGCCCAGCCCAAACCTTTGTGCACTGGTTTTAAGTCAGTCTTTGGAAGGATCACATTTCTTTCCCCTTTCCTCAAAGGTTGTGCTCTCTCTTTGTCAAGCAGGATTTCCAGGAAGGATATCGTGGTGGGGTTCCATGAGTAAATGCGAGCCCTTGGCTTCGAGTGACACTTAACATTTGATTGACACTTAACAATCCTCTGTTATCCGAAATGTTAATTTGAAAGAGACTGTAGAAGTGGTACTGTAGAAGCGTTTAACACTCAACCCAAAGGACACATTCTGTGTAAAAGCCATCTTGAAAACCCTGGTCAAATACTGTCAAAGTGCTTTTTTCTTCTGCCGTTGCTTTATTCTCAAGGACATACGTTTTAAGTGGGGATCTTTTTTCTTCTTTTGAGAATAGAGTGCAACTTAACCATGCATTTGAGATGCATGTGTTTAAGTCAAACACATTTTAATGTAAGAAAAAGGACTAAATTGAGTTATGTTAAAGATTTGGGTTTGATATATTGGAACAAATGTTAGTTGAAGCTTTATCCAGAGCTGGGAATTTCAGTAGAGGCTGATATTCTCAGTGCTTTACTCTATTATCTTCTGCAAAAGTGACACTCTACTGCAGTGTAGACTGATTTTATATGCATTACAAAGAAGTAACAGATGATGTTAAGGATTTATCAGCCTTCTTGGACTCCAAATTTCATTGTTAGGTTTTTCTAAAGCATCAGTCGGATCGCTTCCATAATTCTCTACCTTTCTTCTCCTTAAAGGAAAACTTTGCTCGCTTTTAACTGTAGTGATAGAGAAAGGAAGCTTGTGGTTAAAATGATAGATTGCTAAACTGCAGGAATAATAAAGGTGAGCCAAGAAACGGCTGTGGCAGCTCAAGCTTTTTTGGGGGAGCAGGTGGGGAGGTTCCAAATATTCTATCAGTGCTCTTCCTGATAAATAGCAGACATATTGGTCTCCAGTTTCATCTTCGTCTGGACTATTTTTGATAAAACTTGGTGCCACACATGGTGCATCTGCTGCAGCCCCTGCCCCAGGTAAGCAGGGTCTCAGACCTCTGCTGGTAGCTTTTGTCCTGGAAAGATGATAAAATGAACTTTCTGTAAGATTATTTGAGTCTTACTATTAAAGAGAACTTAAACAGCCTAAATCAGCATAAAACCTATTCCAATATCTGGCGCTTCATTTTCATCATATCGCATCAACAAATGTAATGAAGCTTTAAATGCATGGTTTATGGGAAGAATAGTTATTTCCTTTTCTCCCAAGTGCAGCAGAACAACCCTGTTGTTATGGGGACTCCTCCCTGGCTGGTGAAAGTACAGAACTGCACCCGAATTGAGTGTCTGTTCCCTCAGCAGATGCACATACATTATGCATGTTGCTCTGAAAAAATGGCAAATGCTGAGGTTTCTATAATCAAACTTATTATTTTAACATGGCTTCTTGTTACACTTGTCTGTTTATAAGGTTGGGGGGGAGTTATAGTGTCTGTGAGAGATCTGGAATGCACACACACAGGCTTCAAGTCCTGGGTTGTCTCCTAAACCCTTTATTTATATCTGACACATGCAATTAATCTCTCCCTATCTCTAATCACTTTTGCTATTACATTCATCGGAGTGATTTGTATCCTATCTCTGTCACTGCTCAGTAATTGATATGTGGAGATAAGGGATTCTTAGAGGACACAAACAAGGAAAAAGGAAAATTGAATTTACCTTGCAATCATTTTATAAAATGTGACACCCATCAATTATACATGCCATCCAGGAAAATGCCATCTTGAACAAACTGCGATGATTTGTTGGAAGATCAGCAGAAGAGAAATGCCAGAAAACTTTTCGAGACAGAAAAGTATTGCTGGTTCAACAGACAGACAGACTTTTCAATCTCATTGGTCCACCTACAGTGTTTTTAAATAATACCGTAGAATTTACAAAGAAAGTATCATTTTTGATCCATGTTTTTCTCCAGTCAATCTTGTACTAATACTTCAGAGTGGAATAAGATGAAAGGGAGCCGTTGAAATAAACATTGTTTTGATCAGACATAAAAAGATGATGTTGGTTACTTGAGATTGAATCATCTTTCATGGGCAGAAACAGTAAAATTGATAGTATAATCCAATTCCAATTTAACCACATTCTATCATGAACATATTTCTATTTAGTTTCTCTTTTCCATTTCAGTGCAGTGATAAGTGAACTAATTTTCTCACTCTTGTGTAAGTACTTTGTGCTCGTGATTAGTTCTAATTGTTGGCATGAGGGTAGTAGCTCCTGTCCATACTTGTAAGCTTAAGCACTGCTATGGGATCTTGGAAAAGCTTTTTAATACGGACTGATAATGCCATAAAAACGAGTATATAGATGAATAATATAATAACAGTAATAGAAATCATAAAACTGAGAAGATTTAAGTCAAACAACATTCAGTGTTGGCAGCTTCCCGGGCCTGTCAGTCTGGCAAAGAGTCTTTTCCCTGGAACTATTTATTTCTTTATCCTGTACACCCCAGATCCAACTGCACTGTCTAAAAACTCCCAGAGCAGACAGAAGCCCAGTGATTTGTAGGCATTTGTGAAGGGCTTTGCATTTCAGTTCCTGTAAGGATTGTAATGCTGAAGCTTTAGGAGGAACGGCTGCTTGAGACTGGTGTATCAATTTACCCCTTTTGAACATTAACTCCTGGGTTCTTACAAGTTCCTTTCTGCTGTGCCAAACTCCTGGAGTTTTCCAAGGAGCTGACTGGAAGCATTTTGCTTTGATTCCCATCTTTACACGGTGGGATGTATTTAAAGTATAATTCTCATTTATTTTAAGTTGCCAAACCCTTCTGAGGGTGCTTTTTACTGAGAAAGTGAGAGCCTGTAACTTACTGAAGTGAGCTTGAACTTAAATATGCTATTTTGAGGAAAAACAAACAAACAACCCCCCCCTTAAAGAAAAACATCCAAGAACTGGACTTTGATGGTCCTTGTGGGTCTCTTTCAACTCGGGATAATCAATGATTCTCTGATCTGTGGCTGTCACAGCTCTGTCCTGGTCTGCAATGAGACAACTTGTCCTGGCTGGTCTGTGAGTGAGAGAGTAAAGAAATACCAAGCTCTTGCTCAGGAAAACAGTGACAAGCGTTTTATTTCTTATGAACCAGATAAATTTGCAGTCTGTAGGGTGTTTTGGGATTTTTTTAGTCACAGGAAATGGACTTTTATATTTGGAAAAAAAATAATTTAGGAACTACTCAACAGTGTTCTTTAAATTGTTGTGCTAGGCAAGCTTGAAATGCCTTATAAACAATATAGATAAGGAATAGTAAATATGGCCAAAACAGATGTTTAGTAGAGTGTGTTCTGCACTGAGTTACTGCAAAAGTTTAAATATATCCTAAAGATTCTTGCACGTGCCGAAGGTCTGTGTGGCAGAGCTGCCCTCCCAGCGTCTTCACAAAAGCTAATTTTCATCTCCAGCTTTCCCAGACATATGGTTGCTTGAGGGTTATCATTTTTAAAGCTCTTCATATTAAAGATGTTTTTAATTTCTTCTCAATATACATCATAAAACAGGAAAATTGAACCAGAATGGAAAACCCTCACATGTCTGTCTCATCCTTCTGCCAGATAGACGGGATTTGTCCAAGTAATGGTGGGAGTGCTGACAACAGCCTGGGTATGGAAAAAAATGGAAAGATAGTGATTACAACTGCAACCCAAGCACTGGAGAGTCAGGACAGGCAAGATTCAAGGTCATCTGTACAGCAATAAATATTCTTTTTAGATTTTAGTAAGGACTTGCTATGAATTTTAAAGTAATTTGGTGTAATTGGTCCTTCCTATGCCGTTTGTAATAGGAAGAGAACTCAGACCTGGCTGTAACCTGGGTTGCTTCACCTGATGTATGTAAAAGCTGCATTGATTTCCTGTCCCCTTGGCTGTACCATGGGAGCTGTGAGTTGCCAATCCAGGATGTTTGTTATCCTTTGGTTTTGTACTGCTCTGTTTCACGTACTGTTGTGTGCAGCTGGGGACTGGTTCAGACATTGGAGCAATCCAAAATTTGACCTTTTTTCCCTACAGACTGTGCTATTAGGTGATGGAAATGCTGTTTTCTTTTCATGTGCAGACTTTTGTCTATACTTTCAAGCCCTTAAAAAGGCAGAGTTTGGGATTATGGATTATTTTTGAGGGCGGATAAATCATTCCAGCTATGGAATGTGGGAACTAAGTTACATCTCCTCTAACACTGGAGAACATCATTGTTAAATAGCATGTCTTTAAAGGACCGCAAGCTTTCTGTGATAAAAATAGAGCAGAGCAACCAGGAAAATGCACACAATATCCTGGTCTCCAAGGCTCCATTTGTGCAAAATCATTACTAAATTTTGTCCAGCTATGTTTGCTGTTAAATATCTCTACAAGCTGAGGATGAAGTAGCTTCTGCTGTTTGTGTGTAGGGAAAATGCTGCAGTGGAAAATGTGTTGGCTAAAGAAGGAAAAACAGAGTAGTTGTGTCTGGTGGTTCTTTTTTATTCCCCACTCATTCCTTACACACTAAGGAGGGATAAAAAGAAAATTTTGCTTTTTCACTCTATGTGGCTGCATTTTGATCTGCTCATAAACCTGACTTAGTAAATACTTGGTGAAGGCTTAAAAAGCCAGCAGTGTTGGACCTCCTGCAAATGCTGGGAAAGGAACTGCAAAGCCTGTGCTGCCTTCAGCCATCCTTGTGGATTTATCAGGTATCTGTGAGTGATACTGTCAGAGCTATTAAAGAAAGTAATTGGTAGTGAGTGATTAAATTGCAGATGGCCTTTTCAAGGTGATTATGAATATTAAATCAAGTCAGTAAAAGCTGGCTAAAAAGGCTCATGAAACCAAAAAGTGAATATGCTGAGGATAATGGCATGAAAAGAGGCTCTTGCAGGCATGCCCTGCTCATCCAACCAACCAAAAAAACCCCAGCAAGCAAGAGAATTCAAGTGGGTGTATTGTATTAAAGGAGGTGGAACTAAATAACTCCCTTTTTAGGCTGTGAATTCCTCTGTGCTGAGAACTCAGTGCATCTCACTCCTCTTTTATGCAGAGCTTTACCCCAGGTCCATGGCTGTTGTCACTGAGCAGTGATGGCTCTGCAGAGTCCCTTGTGCCAGGCAGTGCTGTGTCATTAACAGCAATCTTTTCCTGTTCTTTCCCAACTGTAAGTCATTATGACAAATGTTTCTTTACCACATCGCCCTGGAACAAGGCCAAGAAATACTGTAAAGTGACTTAATTTCATTTGATGATCTTCATCTCACAAAGCAAAGGTTATATGGGAGTTCTTTTTTTAGCTGAAAAATCTCAGGTTCATTTTGTTCCATGATTTAAACTGGAAACTTCAGATGCAAACAGAGACAAAGAAGACTGGAAAACAAATGTCTTCATTTTAAGCCCTGCTGACTTAATTTTGATACAAGTGTAGAGTGCTTTCACATATGTCTAAATAGCTTGTGGGCTTGGAGCCTGAGGGTTGGTTTTCTGGTACATATTGTGATTATGGACTCATCACCTTTGGACCAATTTCACGCTTTCAAATAGAATTTGGTATGGTTGCTTATACTTCAACATATTATTATTGTCTTGATCTCAAACATCGTGTTGACTTATCTAATCTGCTCTTCAGCTGTAAAACACCATGGGATAGATTCTGAAGATTTATATAAATGTGCTTTGTAATTATTATTTATTATCTTTGGTGCAACAGGGATCTTTTTTTTAATCATTTGAGGAGCACTTTCCCCTTCAGACAATATTTCTGCTCACCTGAATTTTGTGGTCACTGTAATGTCAGTGGTTTTGTTGCATATTGATTCTTCATATAAATGAATATTCTTTCACTTATGGGTATTGCCTTGGTAGATTTGATAGAGAATTCTGCTCATTCTGCTACAATAACACAGATTTCTAACCTTGTTAGCTTAGGAACTGGTCTGTGACCTCTGTGACAAAAGCATCTGTACCTTGCCAGTATTTTAAAAAACTTTTTGTACCATGCAAGTATTTTTAAAGCTTTTCTAAAAATTGTTCAACTTGATTGCTTGGTTGATTGCTTGTCAGTGCAACAGGTGTGTTTTTTAAGGGAGAGGAGGTTTAAGCAGATGTTCAACAGTTCCCTTTAACTGTGGAAAGACAAGTAATGCAAATAGCCAATGCCCAAGATGTTATGGGGAATTGAAAATGAGGAGGATTTTCTCTACTGAAAGAAGCAATGAATTAGAGTAAGGCATTACGATGTTTTTCCACCCTCAAGATGACATTTAAATTTAGCTCTTCTCTAAATTTCAACTCAAGAAGTGCCTTGTACAAAATGTGAGCACAGCCAGTGGGCCCAGGCTGCTTAATATTGAAAGCATCTTAATAGAGTTTGGATTAACAGTTGCCACTTGCTTTTGGGGGAGGATATTGATCACTTCTTTCACGTGATTGATGAGGTGTGTTTTAACTTGGAGGGCCTGGGGTGCTTTTAAAAGTAGTACAGTGGGCCATAGCATCAGCAAACACAGCCCTGCTCTGGAGGTGGTGAGGGGAGGAAGACTCTGATTAGATTGTGGCTGACAGCTCTGTGTCCCTGCTGCAGAACAGGGGGATTTACACCTCAGAGGCTAATGGGGTGAAATATGGAATCTGGCAGATCTTTTAGGACTTGGTAGCGACTCCTGAGTTGCTGAGTTTAATGCAGAATTCATTTTGAACAAACAAACACAAAAAGTCTGGGGTGGCTGTGCATTTTTGTCGTAGCTTGTAACGGTGTCACCGCAGTCAGCTAGGCTACTAGAGGAGGGCTTTCTTGGATGATTTAAAGGCGGAGAAAGCAGTGGAATTCTTAAAATTCACAGATAAATCTTTTTTTACAAGGTTGTTGCAAATGCTTTCGGAGGGTGTTTGTAATGGGAGAAGTGACAGACCTCTAATTAGTGTGGCAGCATGAGGCTGTGGCAGCTGTGAGAGGGATGCAGTAACAGTGTTTATCTCGAGTTTATGGCTAGCAGATGCAGGTAGATAGTGTTTTTCTTGGTTCGTTCTTTCTCTGCACATACAAGAGGAGGTGTTTTTAATTTTGTCAAAATATTTCCGAGTTGTGAGACTTAAAACATACAAGTTATGAGTTTACTGTGAATAATGACCAAGCTGTTTTCCTGCAGCCTTTGCACACACTGGTTCTTTAAGGCAACTTCCTTGCAGAACTATATTTTGCTACTTTTAAAGCAATAAAGCTATTTTCTGTGTATTTCAAGTGGAGGTTTATGAAGTCAGCTGACAAGACTTTATTGCAATTTTTAAAAGACTGGGGTTTAACGAGTCTGTATTCGGTTTGTGTGACTCAGGTACTTGATTTCAGTTTCACTTCAGAATGTCACAAACAACTTTGATGGCTTTTTAGTATCTTAATACTATGTTTACAGATGCTTCATGGCACAGCACAGCAGTGGAACGGGGAGCACAAACCTCATTTGTGTGTTAATGCTGGAGATGGTGTGTTTGTCATAAATTCTTATCCTTAACTGAGTTGTGTTCTTTAAATATTCATCAGAAGTGAATATAAACTACCTGAGTAATATTTGTGGCATAGAAGTTTGTCAGTTACATCTTTTAATAAGAGTTTTCCAAGGTAAATGTAACCTTTATGGTGAGGCATAGAGGTGTGTGATCTGCAGGAAGTTCTGTCCATGAGTGCAAAGAGCAAACACCAACCCTGTCTGTGCTGCCCACCCTTCTGCCTCCAGAGGAAATGATCCCTGGAAAAACACTGACCTGTTTTGAAAACCTCTCCAATCCAGCTCACTTTAGCATCCAGTTGTGTTTGTCAGACACAGCTATTACAAAAACAAGGGGGGAACACAGCTTTTATAGACAGCGTGTGTTGTAAAAAATAGGATGTTTTGTGAAATCTGTCAGCTTTTGAAATATAGGACAGAAGCTCCTCTTTTTTCTTTTTTCTCGGGGCACAGTGGTGTGTTTTAAGTGGTCTCCATGTCCTCAAGTGTAGTGAGCCTGTGGTTAGAGTGAGACAAAGGTGAGCTGAATTGAACGACCAATTGTGGGTGAAGAGAGACATCAAAGTTGTCGAATGCTCACTCTGACCTCTGCAAATTCAGCACTGGGAAGGGAGGGGCTTGTCCTTACAGCCAGAGTTGTTCCTTTTGATGAGCCCTTAAGAACAATGTGAGATATCTCTGCTTCTCACCCTTGATCACCAAGAGAACTTTAAAATCCATGTTTCAGAAGGAAATCCTGGATAGCAGTCTCTGGAAACGTGCAAAGCTCACCAGAACTGTATGGTAGGGAATATAAAATCTCAGTGAGAAGTGTAGATCCTGGTTGAGGGAAGGAGTGCATTGAATCAGAAAAACACATCTGGCTCAGAATGCGTTGGGTTGTAGATCACAGTTTTATGAGTTTGCAGAAGATGGGGACATTTTTATTTTTTACTTTTTTTTCCCTCAAGATTGTATCATTGCAATCCTTTCAAAAATTGCAAAGTAAGCTTAAGAAGGAATAAGAATCCTCTGTAAGTCACAGCAGGTTGTATTTTAGGCAATTTTCGTTTTGCCGTTTTCCTCTGAGTTTGTCAAACAGTGAATTTTGAAACCACATAACCGAGTTGTTTATGCAGTTAAGGATTTATGGGAATGTGATTCTCATTCACAAGGGGAGTGTGTGCGTTTGAATTCCTTTTTACAATATGCCACCATGATCCCGAAGTAATTCAGAGATTGATTTGTAAAACATTCTGAATCAATTAAGGCTTTAATCAGCAAGTGGCAAACTTCAGATGGCTCGTGGACTAATTTTACCATCTCCCATCAACATGAACCTAAGCTGGAAAAAGAAAACAATTAAGAGGATGTAATTATCTGTCCTGATTACTGAATTAGAAGAGTTTGTGTTTATTCCATCGCTATGCAAAGGGAGAAATCTGCTTTGAAAAACAATTTGAGGCAGCTACTAAATTGCCAGGGGGTTTGCAGGGTGCAGTGTAGATGTTTGCTGGGCCAGTTTTGGGAGAGATTTGTAATCCACAGCTGTCAAACAAGTTCTGGCTGTGGAGCTTTGGAGGCTGTTTCCCAACAGCTGTGGGGTGCACCCTGCAAGTCCTCATGCTGAGAGGATTTTTGCTACCTGTGCTTAAAATTAGTTTGGATTTTCAAGACAGTCTCACTTACAGATTTGTCTAAGCACATCTTGGGTCCTTATATCTGGTGATCAAAAAAAAAGAAATCTTTCTAGAAGGCAGGAGTTGATGTTTAAGTTCCCATATGAGAACAAACTTTGCAGAAAGCAGGGATGGAAGAGCATCCCTGTGTGGTCAAACAGTCTCATTACCCTGTGGTTTTCCAAGCAGAGTTACTTTAAGTTGTTGGTGTTTTGCTTGACATCAAATGAGATAAACTTATGGAAATACAGCAAACTATTACATAATTCTTTCCCAAGCCAGACTTTCAGATTTGGTCGGATTTTTATTTTCAGCTTAGCAGAGAGATAAACACAGATTTGTGATAGACCTTTACTTGCCCTTTAATATTGTCCCAGATGTGACCAGAATCCACAAATTGCATAAAACCTCTCATAAACCGCCAGCTTACAACACTGGTGTAATTTCTCTTGGAATACTTAGCAGAATGTTAATCCTGACATATTTAGCTGCCATGCTGAAGGATTGTTGCTGTGTCCTGTGCAAAGTTTAGAATAAATGCCCAGAACTCTAGTGAGTTATAGGTCAATTACAGTAATTGGAAGGAAAAAGTAAACAAGAAACCGTAGTAGTATCCAGCAGGAGCGATGCCTTTATTTTTTATTAATGAGCAGTAAACAAGCCTGTCACCAATCACTGACTTTGAAAAATGTGCCATATAACTTACTCCTATTAATGGTATCATTTCTATGTAGTATATGTGTCTCTGGGTAGTACTGGGTTTATTAAATACTGTTGAACAGAATTTTCAGTTGAATGAGATTAAAACTGTCATGTTAAGAAAAATGAACTTTATTTAAGCAGCAAGAGATAAAGCTGCCTCATCACTGAATCACAGAATGGTTTGGGTTGGATGATCTTTAAGGTCTTTTCTGATTCCACCCTCTGTCATGGGCAGGGACACCTTCTGCTATCCCAAGTTGCTCCAAGCCCTGTCCAACCTGGCCTTGGACACTCCCAGGGATCCAGGGGCAGCCACAGCTTCTCTGGGCACCCTGTGCCAGGGCCTCAGAACCCTCTCAGAGAAGAATTTCTTGGTGTATTTGAAGGACTGAGCGAGTTCAGGCTGTAACCTGGTTTGGATGCACAGTGCAGATGTGGTTTGCTCTCACACCACTCAGCAGTGTTGGTGTTGGCATGGGTTTGCCAAAAGAATCCAGGACAATTATGAAGGTGTTGTGGATTTACCATGAGAAGAGAATTGGCTGTGCTGTGCCTGTAGTAACATTCTTATTTTAGCGTCATCCAAAGTCCCTGTTAGGTGTTGCCCCTTTGGGATAAATATTTGAGAGGAATTTTTCTGTGAAGAAGGGAGTTCATGTTATTGTAGTAGTTTTTCATGCGGGTTCTTAATATAGGAAATACAGGGACTGAGGAATCTTATTCCTAAAAAATGAGTTTCTCCAGGGATGTATCCATTGTGGATTCCTTTGGGTGGTTGACCTGGAACTCTTACTGATCACAACTATCTTGAGAACATTCCAAAAATTCCTCCGCCTTTTCATAACTATCATTTCTCATAGGATTCAGAAACTATTGATGGAAAGGATCTGTGTGAACAGGGTGGCTGTGGTAGTGTTTCACACAGGCTGAGGTGTGGAAGGAGCTGAAGAAATGTCCAGAGCACATAGTTCGAGGAAGGGAGTAAACTGCAGTAGACAATGAACTGGTGGGAAGCAGGGAATCTTCTGCCAGGGCCAGATTCCAGTCCTGTGTTAATGGACAGGCAGAATTTCAGAGAAATATCATCTGAAGAGATGAAAGTTTCTTAGAGAAACCAGCTTTGAAAGGCCACTTTTCTAATGGCTTGGGGAAAAGGACAGTCTGCAGTCAGTCTGCTCCTCTGGTAACCAAAGGGCAAATAAATGTTAAATCTGATTTCCCCCAGAGACAATGAGTAGATTATTGAGAATGGGGACTTTATTCAGAGCTGCTGCCTCTCCTGGTGAAATCCTATCAGCAGGACACATTTTTGCTTACCACCACTTGCCAAGGTTTCTTTATTTACCAGCTGGGTCATGATGTATGTGAACAGACATCTTGTCTACAGGAAATCCAGATGGGTTTATTTATTTCTCCTTTCTTCTCCTACTGGATGTAAAAGGTCAGAAGTAAAGCAGCAACAGGAATTCTTGCTGCCAGCACAAGATGCTCTTGACTATGCCTGCATCAGTACCAGAGACTTTAATTTCCTTTACGCTGAACTAAGGTTAGACTTGCTGAAAGGTCATTCTCTGTGCAATAGGGTTTGTTCTGCCGTTTGTTTTATTTATTGAAAACAGCCTCTTGGCCAAGAACAAGGTTGTTTTCCCTGCTATTGCCTCCCCTCTTCTTAGCTGCTTTTGAAAGGTGTTTCATTACTCGCTAAGCTCCAAAGTGATTTTTCTGGTAGCGATAATATCAACTTGCAAAACCTTTGAGCTGGGAGTGTTTTTATCTTAGAACTCCAGTGGTGCTTGTTGCATAAAGAGATGGTGACATTTGGAAGTGACCCTGTCTTCATTAACTCAAGCTTTGAGAGAACCCTGGGATTATTCTGATCTCTTTCTGTCAGCTCCCCCAGACTCTGGGGATCAACTGGAGACCAATGCTCTCATCATACAACTTTCTCTGGAAGGTCAAATCTTTTCTTTAATCAACTAATATTGAAAACCAAATTTTAAATCTTTCACTTCCAGTTGGTTCAGATTTTTGGCTTCAAAAATACACAGGTGAAGAACTCTATTTTGAAGTGGATCAAACTTCTTTCTTTGTAACTGTGAGAACTTCTGTAGAAAAACAGGTGTTGCTAAAATGCTGTCTCCTCTTCTTGGCATTCATTTTCATCCTTGGTCAGACAGTGAGCAGGCATTGTCTGTTTTAGGCCGCCCTGGGTACCTGGGTACTCCACAATTGTTAAAGAAGCCTCACTCTCCACCTGTGCACAGGAAGATGTTGAGGCCAGAGGTGTTTCTGAGAAGGTTTGAGGTGAGAGACCTGAAACTTTTCTTAGAAACAGGCATAGGAAAGTGTCTCTGGTGGGTCTTCTTCCTCCTCCTCACTTCTTCGCTTCCAAAACATGTTTTTTATTTATTTTGATCTTTAGTGGACTATACCGGATATTTTTCAAGGTAAATGTATAGGTTGATTACAAATTAAAAACAGAACTAAAAGCAATTCAAATGTGGGCTTTTTCATACACCTGGGACAAAAATTGAGACCAACACAATATGACAGCTTTAGGATTAAGGATGAGTTGGGTGTTTGGATGATGGAGTTCTCTGGGCAAGCGTGGGAGGATTTTGTTAGATATTGGTCTTATTATGTAATTCACTTAATGTGTTTATAGCTCCAGATGGCTGGATTTAAAAATAAAATTAATAAATTATCTTCAAACACTTTTAGAGTCCCTTGTGTATATCCAGGTATATCCAAAGCATTATATAGAGAAGTATTTATGGGCTGCTATGAAACGAAAGAGATTTATTTTAAAGACTCTCTTTGCTCGATAAAACACTGCAGAAGAGTCCACAAGAATTGTCAAATATTTTGGATGTTTTTGTAAAAAGGAGCTTATTTGGGACTGACTGATGTTCTTGGATTTCTGCTTTCTGATATAAAAGTAAAGTAACCTGGAAACTCTGTGTGGCAGGGAAAGTATGGCCTTGTATTAAAGTGATGTCTGGTGATGTGAGGGAGCCTTGTAATGAGGATCAGTTTGGCTCAGGGATCATTTTGTTCAAAGTTAGAACCCATCCATGTTTGACGTTTTTTATGTTGTAATAAATATTGGCTGCTGGGGAGAAGCCTGAACGCTCTCCTCATGCCACCCAGTTTGAAAATAATTTAAATAGAATATAACAATGTCTCTGTATGCTCCAAAGGGAACAAAGACAGATTTCTCTCTCCCACTCCATTCCATGGATGACACTTCCTCCCTTCCTCCTGAGGGCCAATATTCCTTAATTAAATAATGAAAAAAAAGACCTATTCAACTCTTTATTTTCAAATCACATGTCCATAAATGAGAGATTTGTCTGCGTAAGATGCAAGCCCAAAACCCTGAGCAGAGCTGATAATAACCCCGGCCGAAGTTCTGACAGGAGCAGTCCTTTGTTTCCACATCAGGAACGGGAGCTCTGACTCTCTGTGATTTCCAACCAGTCAGTTGGAATGTGGCTTTTCCTGTTGCTGTGCAATTATTCCCCTTGTTTTTCTTTGCCTTTGCTGGGGTATCAGGCTCTGGAAGCAGAGACAAAGGTGGAGGGGTGTGTGCTGGGGACGTGCTTTGTTCCAGAGTCTGGGGCAGCTCTCTGGGTGTCTCTAAAGCAGGAAGGGACCTCGTGTCCCCCGTGTGACCTCTCGGTGCCATTCTGGCCCTGCTCACACCAATGGCCAGGCTCAGGCTGCTTGTCTGGCCGAGAGGTTTTGCACCGTCTCTTTTTGTTGGTGGTTAATGCAGCATGTTCCCTCCTCTTCCTTTGCTTAAAACAAGCACTGCCAGGCCTGAAGGGCTTCTCTTGCTTTTAGGAAGTTACAGCCTTAGATGGAGCAGAGTGGTGATCTGATTAAAGTGATTAAAACCATATACAGAATGCATAATTAACCTCTGCCCTGGCTGTCATGGGGAGCTGATGCTGGAGCTGATACTGTCTCTCTCCATGGCAGCAGGCGTATGCTCCATGGCTATTTTATTTTAGGTTTTTTTTTCCTGGAGAACTTTAATCGCTTGAGATAAAGAGCCAGGAGAGAGAGATCAGAGCTGTATTAATCCTCTCAATGGCTTTATAATTTCCCCACTGTTCTGCTGCTGGTAATCAAGAAAAATAATGCTGCCTTAATCCTGGACGCCAAGGTCAGTCATCCCTGAGCCTTTTGATAGGAAGGATGTCATTATGGAAAGATTTTTAATGAACGTAATTTTCCTTGCCTACTTTGGGACTGGCAATATGGACGTGATTTCTTGTTCCTGGTGGAAGAATATTTCTTGGCTGGAGCAGTAATCGGCTGATTTTGATCATTGCCCAACAGCTGGCTGGGGCAGCAGGACAGACAAAGGCTGTTTGGGGAGGTGCTGGGGACAGGGGGTGTCCCCAATCAGCCAGGGCTTGGCCACAGCACCAGAGGCAGTTCCTGGGATCAGCAGGTGAATGGGAGGACAGGAGGGTTGGAACAATTCATGGAGAGAACATATGCCCATCCTCATTAGGTCTGGCCTTGCCAGACAGAGGCACAAACTGGAGCCTGGAATATCTTTTCTGGTGCAATTTCAACCTGCCACAGTTTTAGTTCTAAAAAAACCCCTTCAAGCTTCAAAAGTTTTCTCTTTCTGAGCTAAGGGGAAGAAGTTTTTAGCAGTTTCCTGAAGGCTGATGTTCAGAACACCTCACAAAGCTGTAAATAATGCTCCTCACCATCACATTTAACTTAATTCTGCAAAGCTTTCCAGATTAGAGATGGTGAAAGATATGCCTGTCACTGAGACCGAAGGCTAAAAAGGCAGAGCTGACACACGTACAAAAGCTCATGTTAATGGTGTGCTCATCTCGTGAGGAAACGGATCAGCCGCGTTTGTGCTGGGAGAGAAAAAAGGGTGAGGGAATTCTCAGGTTTGTCCCCATAGCCAAGGTTTGGGTTAATCCTGGGAGATTATTCTGTGTTCTTGCTTCTCACATTCATGGTTGATAACATCTGAGGGGTATGGAATGTGCAGAGGATATTAACACCCCTGCCTTGTGCAGAACAAACCCTTTCTTCTGGAAGCCTCTGTGAGGAATTGCTAATTTTTGACTCTGTTTTTTGCTGTGTTGCAATCCATAGCATCCAAACCACAAAGCCTCCTAATTTATTTAAAGTCATGGGAAGTTCAAAAAATGACAAAGAAAAAGAAAACACTGTTGGATACTCCCTTTCATACAGATTTGGAATGCCACTCTCCCTCATTGCTGATTTTTTTTTTACAGAAAAATATTAAGTGCAACTTAAATGCAAGCACACACAAAGAACAGGATAAAATCCGTCTTCACATTTTCACTTAATCCAGTAAAAGCAAAGAATTCAAAGGAAAAGGCTTTATTGCACAGTTCTGTAAAGTTTAGTGTTGTTGTACAGGAGTTGTCTTTCATGGCATTGATATTGCAAATATTATGCAGTATTTTTGCCATTGATATTAAAAATATTGCATTATTAACCCTATCTTAGGGGGATGAACAAAAATCATTCCCCAAGAGACCGTTTGAGATTTATCCATTGGGCTAAGATGATGTGCTGTCAGGCAACTTGGGTTTTCTGGCAAAAATATACATTGTTTTATCTCCCTGCTGAAAGTTTTTTGGATTGTTTCACAGCAGTCATTTTATCCAGAGGCAAGATGAATTATATGTTCTACAACATTTTTTTTTTTGGTCTCGGGGAGATGTTGTTTTACAGCATCACAGCCAGAAAAAAAAAGAATCTCTAATGGTTTTTTGAGTGATATTTTGATGTGACCAAAACAAATGATAGTTATTCTGCACAATACATTTTCAATGCAATGTTTTGGGAGTAGATAGTATTTTAAATGAACCCAATTATAAAAGTAGCTGAAATATTTATAGTGCCTGACTATGGCTGGAACAGAGCCTTCTTGTATTTTTAAATAAAGTACTTCTCGTTGTCCCTGTCTTTCCATATGGACACTAGGTACTGGCAGTCATTATTCTTTTTCCCACAAATGCATGTTCCTTTAAATTTGTTTAGGAATATGGAATGGATGTTAGCAGCCCTTAAGATCTTGTACAGGGCATGGAGTTCAAGCCCCAAAGAGCTTTGATTTACAAGTTTTGTTGTAGAAGCATCTTAAACAAGGAAAAAATATGTAGAGAAAGCACAAGTTCTGAACTCCCATGGTTTCCATTGGGAAGTAGAAGCTGCACTGAGCAGAAATGATGGCTGCTTATCTCGGTGTCACAATTCTGATAAATGACAAAAAGGGACGTAATTAATGTTTCATAGGGGGTGAAAAAAGAGCTTTTTACCTAAATTTCTCTGCTGAGTGATTCTCACTTTCTTCCCCATTGAGAAGCAAATATGACTGAAAATTCAGCTCCTGCTTTGGATCCCTCCCTGCTGGAGGAGTGTTGCTTTAGGCCATAAATACGGGTCGCTTGTTAATTCCTCAGAAGTGCCGGGGGCCAAGGCCATCACTGCTCATCAAATTGATTTGGTTTGTTATTAAACAAAATAAAGCATGTCCCTGTTTTCCCACGGAGTTCTCCTTGCATCTCAGAGGTATGAAGATGCTGCCTGGGCTTTCTTCAGTCATTAGGAGAGACTCAGGCAACCAGGGTGGCTTCTTCCTCCCATTCCCAGCTGGGAATTTAGTTTATAATGAAGAAATAATGTTCCTGCAAGGGAACTCTGTGGTAAGGTAATGGGCTCTGGCTGGATAATTCTGAGGAAAAGAGATATTTCTGAAATACCAAAAATACTGGGTATTAAACTGCATGACTAATGCAGCACTCTGCTTTTGGCCTGCTAATTTCTGATGCAAACTGATTAGTAATTAAGTCAGTCATTACTGTCTTGCCAAAATTAGGATGGCTAAAAAGAGCCATGTTTATGCTTTACTTCCCTCAGGTGGAAGATGAGTAAACAGGAAAACCAAAGTTTTCTCTGCAGTGTTTTATTAGGGGAGGTACTCTTATATCAAGTCCAGGTTTTAAGTGTTTGCAGCTGCTCTCTTTAATTTCCAGTAGTGAATATAAGTCACACATCAACAAACCTGGTGATCTGAGAGGAATTATTAGTCACAGAATCACAGGATGGATGAGGCTGGAAGGCTCCTGTGGAGTCCAGCCCCTGCTAAAGCAGGTCACCTCCAGCACACTGCTGAGGGCTCTGTTCAGGTGGGGTTTGAGCATCTGTGAGCATGGAGAGTCCACAGCCTTCTCTAGAGTTTGATTACCCTGGCAGTCAAGGAATAAATTAAAACTCCTTGTGCTTAAACAGAATCCCCTGCACTTCATCTCGTGCCTGTTGCCTGTCTCTCTGTCCCGGGGCGCTGCTGGGATGATTATATCAGTTTACAGTTGTTTTCCCTGCAGTTTGTTGTGGAGACAGTGGGCGAGGCTCCCGTCGGAGCCAGAGCTGGAATTGTTCTCCCACTGTCACCACCTGCCGAAGCCTCTCCTGTACCCGGATGCTGTTGGCAGCATTCAGCACTAAAAGCAAAAAATAAAGAACCATAATGAGCTGTGCCCTGCAGAGTAGTTATGTGGGATAATTGCACTAATAGACCCTGGGTTTTACAAAGGCTTTTGCCGATGAAAATATAGGGCACATTAGTGAATAAATCAATGGCAATACTTTAATAGACTGTGTCTCTGATCTTCACGCAGTGAAACTACTTGATAATGACATTTTGTTCCCTCTATCATTTCAAAACAACAGCGGTTTCATCACAGTTGTAATGACTTTGATAAACCGTTGCATAAATGGAAGGTTTGAAGTTGGGCTGTTGAAAGAATTTGGGGATTTCAGCATTTCCATTAATACCCAATATCCCACCAGCAGCAGGAGATTTGGATGTTTGCCATGTGGGATCCTGAGCAGCACGAAGCAGGTGTTCCAAAGCCTTGGAAGCTACAACAGCAATAATGCAAGGGGCTCATACATTTATATCTTTGTGTATCCACTCTGATATAATTGGAGTTCAATTTACCTGTCAGTGTGTGAGTAAGTAAAACTGGGGTAGATCTGAAAGATGAAGCAATTAATGTCCCAATATTTTCTTTGAATTTAAATAGCACTTATCATCCAAGGATCCCAAAGCAATTTCATATTATTAATAATAAGGCCTGATTCATATCTAATGCTTTTCATCAGTATTCCTCAAAAGTCTTTACCAAGATGCAGGTTATTAATTCCAATATCAAAATGAGAGAACTGATGCACAGAAAGATAAAAGTGATTAGCCTAAAATCACTTAGTTAGGATCAGGGGCAGAAACA
The DNA here is from genome assembly GCA_013398115.1 of Falcunculus frontatus. Taxonomy (NCBI): domain Eukaryota; kingdom Metazoa; phylum Chordata; class Aves; order Passeriformes; genus Falcunculus; species Falcunculus frontatus. The sequence continues at coordinate 393,522 of VZRV01000080.1, forward strand.
AGGTTAGAAATCACATTTTGTAATTCCTGGTTCCATGCTCTTCTCACTTAACAAAATTGACTCCTATGTGCAACACAAGGATAATTATTTTATGGAATTTGTAAGAGCTGTGTCAAATAATTTCTATTAAAATACCTCAGTATCTGTCTTCTTTAGGAGACAGTGGTGTAATAAAGTAAGGCAGAAGCACTTAACAGATCAAAATTGATCTGCATTGCTCTGTTGAAGGATGATTATCAGCAGTGATTGATTTGGGTGGTAGGTTTGAAGCCCAGGTGTGCTGATCCTGGAATATCAGTGCAGTTTGCACATGTCGTGTATTACCTGGAATTTTTTTCTGTTCTCTTAATGAACAACATTCCTAATTTTAGAAAGAACAGTCCCTTTCTCTCTGATCCAGTAATCCCCAGTATATGACATGATGCACTAGGCTTTCTTTTAGAAACAGAGGGTCAAATTCTTTAAAAATAAATGCACAAATCAAGAGAAAAAGGAATGGTGTTCAGATTTCATTGCAGGCAAAATATTTTATTATGGACATTCAGTGGAACTGTGAACACCATATCTGGTGTGCTGTCCACAAGGTCTCTGAACAACTTTCCCTGATGCTACAGAGAGAGAAGAAAAGACAGATCTTGCTTTATTTCCCCTCCCAGAATGCAGTAAAGTACATACAGGTCTTTGTTCCTTGGTTTTCAAGCTGGGCACAGCTATTTTTGATGACACAGAATCCTACTTTTTCCTTAGTATTTTGCTGGTAATGAGAAGTCATAGTGGAAAATCTGTATTTTCAGGAAGTGTTTGAATCAGCTAATTTTTTTGCAATGTATTTTCCTCGTTTTTTCCTGTTGCTGGACTTCACCGACTGGTACCAACCAATTATGGGAGAAATAGATATTCCTAAGTTCATCACAGTGCTATTTACTTGCAAGTGGCAGCCAGCACACAATGAAGCTTTTTGGAAGAATCTAAACACTGCATTGGAAATTATAGGGCAGAGAGCAGAAACCAGAAGAATAAAATGCTGGAAATTACCTAATGAGTAAAGAAAAGCATCACTGACCTGAGTCTTTATGGGTGCAATTCCCATCAATGCTAATGGGAATTGTTGATATAAAACCCATCTCTGCCTTCCACCCTCCCCATTCTCCCTGCAGACATCACCCAAAGTTGAAATTGCAAAATAGGAAGAAATTATTGGGGAAGAACATTTTCTGTGGGCTGTTGAAGTGCTCGCATATTGATTTGTGAGCCATTTTTTAAATTGTTTTTTATGAAATGCTGAGAAGGTAATGATTACTGTCCAAGCCCTAAATTTTGCTAATAAACAGCCTACTTTAATATGCCATGATAATGAAGTTACAATATATTATATGGTAGTGGTGTTAATATTAAACATTTTGGGCAAGAGGTCACTGCATTTTCTGTGTGGACCCAGCTGATGTGACCTAACAGTGGAAGCAGAGATTGGAGATTTCAGTCCAAATCTCAGTTAAACCTTTTATTCCAGCATAATTCCTTTTCTCTTCTGCCTCTTCCCTGGGACCCACTGATCCCCACAAAATGATGATTCTCTGCTGTAGATCTTTGCTAGGGAAATGGGAAAGTTGTGTTGCCTGCTCCTCTTCCTTGCCTTGGGACCAGCTGGGCCAGGCAGGTCTGGTACAGCCCAGGAGGGTTGTGGGTGCCTCAGTGATGTTGGCTCCCCCCTGTTGCTGAGCATCCCTCCTATTTAGGAAGATTATAATCTCAGGGTGCTAATTATCATTAGTCCAAGCTTTGAAGTCTCTCACAAACACAACAGTGAGAAGAGCTGCCTGGGGTAGGGAGGTGATGCTCTGGATGAAAACGTGTGATCACCCCCCGTGGTGAGTGTGCTTTGGGAGATGATGCTTCTGAACATCTTCATACACAGGCTCTACATCAGGAAAACTCGAGAATGGAAAGAATAAAAGGTGAGAAAACATCACTGAAAACTAGGCTGGAAACTGCCTGCAGGGTTTGGCTGATGCAAGGAGGACATCGAGGAACTGGTTCTCCTCTTCTTTGTACCAGTTTAACTTCATTATCCTTGTTTGACTTGCTTTGTCATTTAATAGGGAATGGTTTTTAACTGAGTGTTGTTTGGGGTCTGGCAATTGCAGGGAGAGGTGCAGCTGTGTGTGCATTTCTTCTTCTAGGGCTGTGGACCAGAATCAGCATCAGGATGTGATTCTGTCAGGGGACCCTGGATAAGTGTAGGTCCCCATTTCTTTTTTATCATGAGTCAGTAGCAGGCAGCAGATCTGCTGAAGCATCCTGGGCTGCCTGAAATTTCTATGAAAATTTCACCCTGTTCCTTGTAAAGCTAATTGTCTTGGAGTAATTGGATACAAATTAAATTAAAGGCTGGAGAAACAGGGTAGCTGGAGGATAGCTTTTGTTTTCCTGCTTTCTGAGGTATTTTTATTCTACAGAAGTGCTTAAGGAACAAGACCAGGAGTGTCTGTGTGATTTGTTTACCCAGAGTGAAGCCATCCCTGTTAGAAGCTCTGACAGCCTGTGTTCCTCCCCAGATGTTCCCCCGCTCTCTTGCCTACCCATCACTGTGCGAGGAGTTTGCTCCTAATTGACACACTAACTTGTAACCTGGACAGGTTTCATTTGGTGGGGCTTTGGTTAGCATTTTGAGACTCCAGCAGCTTGTTTCAGTAGATCTTGCACTTCTCCCTGCAGAGCATAACAAATGCATGGCTATTAAGCTGGGGTGGTTTCTGAGCAGAAAGATCTAGTGTGTGTGTTTGGGCACTGGGGAGAAGCAGAATGCTTGGGGATTCTCAAATCACAGCAACAGCAAATGCTTGCAGGTTGCTGTGACAGGCTCTGCAGATGACAAGAACACCAGTTCCAATGAAACCTTGCCACCATCATTTGTGGAAATCCTGATTACAAATTTCTTACACGAAGCCCTTGCTGTGAACATTCATAGATTAAACCAGACAGCTCCTTTTCGAGTTTTACTTCATCTTTGCTGTCTTTGCTCCTGGGGCCATCTACAGCACATTTTCTGAGATTTAGAGAAAGAGTGAAAAATTACAGTGCATGTAGTGCCATAGGAACATTCTTCAAGATACTGATTTTTATGAAAAAGGGGAGAGGATGGATTGAATGCCAGTCTAGTTATAATTGCAACCACAATATTTTTCAAACTAGGGGTATTGATTGTGTCCTTGAACCAGCAGTGATTGTTTTTATGAAGCTTTATGTTAACCATTAAAACTATTTTAATATTCTTTGGTCTAATTAGATTCTTCTATAGATGGCAATTAAGCAAAAGGGCTGCAGTCAGTTATATCGATGTTAGATCAAAGTCCTGCAGCAGTGCTGAAGTTAAATGCTGTCAGCAGTGCTAATCTCAAAATTATGTGCATTATTTATTGGGGGATTTGTGTACCACTTGCAATCCAGAATTGCCCTAATCATGCCGTGGATGATTATAAGTAGAAAATGTTTTACCTTCTCTTTAGTCCAGGTACTGTTGTAATGACACTTCTACAAAAAATTGAACAATTGTTTAAGGGCTGAAATGAGGAGGGATTGTGCATCTCACTGAACTTTCATACGGACTTTTAACTGGCTGCTTAATATGTACTGATTAACATTAATGTTAGAGCAATAAATGTTGTGGAAAATGAAAATAAAATTATATCATGCCGTGCCATTTTCTATTCAGTCTTGGATTATACTGCCTGACTCCCCAATAGCATCCAGAGTGTGGATTCAGTCCTCATTCTGAGCAGAATCTGAATCTCTCAGTGTACCTAATCTATAGTTCTTCTGGATTTTCTAGGGGTCACTTGGATGCTGGTAAAATTTACTAATCCTTTGCCATTAGTATGAAAAGGTTTTATTTAAATTAAGAGTTTCTGAAATATGTTCTCTGCTATCATCCAGATCTTGTGAAATAACCTCACAGTATTTTCAGGAGTTGAACTAGGCTTCTTTTTATATTTTGGACTGATATTACAAAGTATGTACTGAGGTATTCTGCAAACACTTTAGCTATTTTTTTTTTTCCTAAAGTGAAAATAACATAAGATAATGTTTATAGTATTTGTAGAAGTGTTAATTTGGGAAGCAATGACAAGTGTTTATGACTGCCAGGCAACCCCCACCATCAGCAGGTTGGAATGGTGATGTGAGATGGTCAGGAGAGTGAGAAGCAGATTCTCTTTCCTCCCAGGGTACATCAGCTCAAAGTTGTGGCTTCTGCTCGGTGCTGAGAATAGAAATGTGTGAGACTTCTGAGCCCCTTGGGGAGAAAATCTCATACATGTCAGTATTTGGGCAGTTGTGAGATGATCAGGTGACAGACATTGGACCCTACAACAGTGGGGGAAAAGGCTTTTGTTTGATTTCCATGAAATAAAAAAAGTGAGATTTCACGGCAAAACCAGGCTGTACAACATGTATCTTAAATAATGACAGTTAAGCATTAAAGAGCCATTTTTGAGCAAGGCCTGGCTTTTTTTGGCATTGACGCCAACCTTTTTAAATTAACTTTTACCTGAGGAGTGTAGAGGCTTAAAAAAGCGTTGCATGTTGTATTTCTTACTCACAACATCTCTAATCAGCACAATGAGGGCTGGGCTGTGTCACTGGGTATTTGTCTGCTGCACTGAGCTGAGCATTTTGTCACGCTTGATAACCAAAGTGCTGGTTCTTCTTATGTTCTGAGATGCAATTTTTTTACATCTTTTTTTATTCCCTCTTATTTACTTCTTTATAACATAGCTGAGCCTGTTCTTTTAGATATAAATGCCTCTCAGAGGTACATCCCAAATTGTGTTGTAGGTACACGAGCTGGGAGGTAAAATTTCTTTGAAAGCAAAGAAAGAGAGGAGACTATAAAGATGAATATTGTGGACAGCTGAAGAGCTGCCCAAGAATGTTGTTAATTCTCCCTGAAAGTAGCAGTGGAAGAAGTGTTTGTTTCTGTGCTGTAGGAGCTGCCCCGCGCTGTGCCTGGCTCTGAGCTGTGCTGCATCAGCAGCTTGGTGGGGAGAGTGCACCACTTTGTCTGTGTTCAGCAAACAACGTGCAGAATTGCAGGATTAGTTTTTCTCCCATTTTAAGAGACAAAACAAGAATAGGCTATCCCACTCTATTGGTACTTCACCCCCCAAACAAAAGCATTTCATAGCCAGCTCTTACAAAAAACTTGTTTCTCAAGCAGACTTGCAGACACCCGGATTGTTCTCTGCCCACAGAGGCGTCTATTTGCTGGTGAATTTGCATGTTATAAAGGCAGTCAGCACCGTTAAAAGACAAGGTTCTAGGAAGGGAAACTCTTTGTATCTTAGTTTTTTGATGGCATTAATTTCTCTGTTGTAAATTGAGAGTATTCCAGTAAGATTCCCTGTCACCCCAGCCATGTTTCCCTTTCAGTGCTGTTTGCTCCTTGGTTTTGTATCCATTTCACACTTGAGGTCCAGTGTTTCAGCCCTTTCTAAGGACTTGCTTCCTGTGCCTTTTTGGAAGTGTCCAAGGCCAGGTTGGACGTGGCTTGGAGCAGCCTGGGACAGTGGAAGGTGTCCCTGCCCATGGCAGGGGGTGGGACTGGATGGGCTTTAAGGTCCCTTCCAACCCCAGCCATCCTGGGATTCTCTGATGAGTCTATGATTCTTTTCCAAACATTTTATGCTGCTTTTGGTTTTCTTAATACTCAACTGCAGGAAAAAATAAGAGGAATTTTGAGAACTTCTTGGTATTTTAAGTACATGACTTACCAAAGATTATTTTTATGTACAAGCTGATAACACAGAGGTTTCTTTTATCTGATCTTTTGCTTTTTGCTATTGGTCCTTCACACCAGTTCAAGTAACAAAAGCAGTGGTAAGCTCCTTGGATGCTTTTGCACATATCCTCCTTGAAATCTCCACCACTTCTACTTCCTTGCCACCATCCTTGCTTGATTTCCTATCAATGTAATCACCCTTCCAGAGAACACCCACCTTATCCCTATTTCTTGGGTTATCTTTTTTGCCTTTCCTCTAAATCTCTTTGATATATATCAGCTGCTTGTCGTCCACTTTTGAAAAATCAGCTTTATCTTCCCACAGCAGTCCTTGCAGATCCCACCACACCTCTTCCTCTCATTCTTTGCTGACTCCCCAGAGAATGCAAACACACTGCTTATCCCACAGGATGTCATTGCCTAGAAGTTACTTACTGTCATCTTCTGAGATCCCTCATATTTATGTTGTGCCTATTATTTACAAATTCCTCTTACTTTTAATAGTCTTTTGATGATACAACCTTTCCAATAAATCCAAAACTCTTGTCTAAGCTCTTAACAACTCATATTTCAATTACTAAAATGCCTTCTCTTCTCGGGTATTGCTTTGACCTTCACCCTCCCATTTTGTGCCCTGTGCTTTGTCTCCCTCTTCCTCACTTGGGAGATTTATGACCTGTCCCATCCCAGAGGCAGCAAGGAGAGATCAGCTCCTGGCTCCCCTCAGCCATTTCCCAGCCCATTACCTGCTCATTCTGTTTTCAGAGCCTCACCTGTGCTGATTCCTATGCTGCTCCTGACTTATATTCCAGGGAAAAAAACTAATCCTGTGAATCTGCCTCATTAGTGCTACAAAATGCCTTCTGGAAGTGTCTCTGTGCTGGGATGCCTACAAGAAAGTTTGAGCATGATCCAGCAAGTTAATATGCTGTCAAATAGAGCTGAATAATTTCCTTCTGCTTTCTTGTTTGGCTGTATCATCCTTGGGAGGGGGACTTCTGGCTTACAACTTGCACTGCAAGATCTGTGAGGCAGTGACTGTTTCATTTTGTGTGATGAACTGTTCCTCTGTGAAGCCCTGGTCCATGTTCTTTACAAGACTCCATCCCAGTTTGAGTCTGTCCTGTGCTTTGAGCTGGAATTGCCCTGATTTGGGGAGCAAAGCTGAGATATTCTCACCTAGGTGCAGCTTTCTCTCAAATCCATGAACCATTTAATTGCTCATTCTCTGCAAATCCCACTAATGCAAATTCCTTGTTATTTTGGGCTTCTGATTTACATGAAGCCTCATTTTTCTTTGCATGCCCATGTTCCTAAAGCCTTTCTTTCCCTTTTTAATCTTGTGTCCGGGCAAGGCTGGGTGTGCTACCTTAGTGCTTCGAGTTCTGTTCTTCTGTACGTGCATCTGTTTCTTATTACTGTGTAGCTTCTACTGCAGAACTGATTTTTTTCGAAGATTTATTTCATTTACTTTCTAAAATATTTTCTGATGTTTTCTCTGATGGAACATTGTGTAAAAAATATGACTTGAATAGATTGTATACAGAAGTAAAGAGAAAATACGAGGGTATGACAGACTGCAAACAGAACTTTGCCAATTTAACTGAAATTTTACAGTTCTGTAACTCAAGAGATGCTTTGGATCTCAAAACTGAAAGGTTTTGAATAGCTCCATAACAGCATCTAATTGCTCCAGCTATTTATAAAAAAGAGAAATTGTAAAACATCGATGTTCAAAAGCGAGCTATTGCACATGCCCAACAATCTTTTTCAACAATAATTTCATAATGATTTTTAGCTCGAGGACTTTGTGCTGTGCATTTGTAGCAGCCAAATTGACACGATGGAGTGTAATAGCTCCAGAGCAGCCATTACAGTCTGTTGGGTAATTAAAAGCTAAATGGAACGTTGAGAAACGATCCGTACAATGGGATTGGCTAATTTCTTCACTTTTGTAGATTTAAGTCACTCAAGATGATGTTATCATTTTTTTTTGGAGTGGGTTTATATTGTTTAAATCACCATGAAACCTGTTTCAGCCTCGATGTGGTGTTAAGGAAGACATCAAACTTTCTTGGTGTAGTGAATTTCATATACATTATCTTCCTCCCATTAAATACTTTCACACTTTCATTGTCCACTGAGCCCGTTGGAGAGGATATTTTATCTGGAAATTCCTAAGAAATGTAACTTATTTGTGACTGCCAGCACTACAGGGACACAGCAGCAGTAAGAGGCTTCCCTTTGGTGTGATGTCCCTGTAGACAGAGCACAGACATCCAGGAGCATTCCTCAGTTTTTCCAGAGCATGGCTTGGGCTGGGCTGAGAATGGGAGAGGTGGATGTGACACCCTCATTGCCACTGTTCTTGTGGTGCTCCATCCAGCTGTAAACAGCTGTAGCACTAAATGGGGAGGATAAGGAGATATTCTGGGGGCTGGAGCCCCTCTGCTCTGGGCACAGGATGGGAGAGCTGGGAGTGCTCAGCCTGGAGAGGAGAAGGCTCCATGGAGACCTCAGAGCCCCTTCCAGTGCCCAAAGGGGCTCCAGGAGAGCTGGAGAGGGACCTAGGACAAGGGCCTGAAGCGACAGGACAAGGGGAAATAGCTTCAAACTGACAGAGAGCAGGGTTAGATTAGACATTAGAGTTGCTTACTTTTAATTGGTTTTGAAATAGCATTAAGTTTATGCTTAACCTAAATCTCTTTTCAACTCCTACACTTTTCTTCTCTACAACTTTACTTCTCCTAACTAAGCAGTTCTTGCTGGCTGTTGTCAGTTCATTTTGTGGACCTGTCTGTCTCAACTCTGCCTGCTGAAGGGCCACGTCATGTCTCTTTTATTGATTCTGGGGTCCCCTGAGATGTGCTCACCCTGGTAATTCAGCAGCAAACATCCTGCACCTCCATCAGAGTTTGCCCAGAACAAGCTGTTTCTGTTTTATTAGGCTTTATTAAGCTGTGTGGTTTTGCTGATCCATAGCCTGGACACTTCAAACAGGCGTCATGGTGATGCTGCCGGAACTGGACTTGACAGGTATTTTTCAACCTGTCTAGTGTTAGCTTGGCTTTTAGGAACATTCCAGGCAGCTGTTGTAGCAAAAATTATGCTGCAACACAGGCTACTGGTTTAGAGAATGCATATTTCAGGATGTAACAATGTTAGGTGTGCATTCCAACTTGTTAAAACTCTTCTTGACTGTAACTACATTTAAAAATGGTTTTGGCCCCGGTTGCAAGCCCCAGAGGGAGCGGGGCTTTGCTGTCTCACTCCTTCAGGGCAGCACACACTACCTGCTCCCCGAGTTCTTGCTAGCCTCCAGAATAAATGGTGAATTAATCTTGTGTGACTGAGAGAAACTTATGGTACATGAAATTTAGAATGCTGTCCAGACCCTTTCAGAGAGGCTTCCATCTCTTTCAGACCTCAGGCTTTAGAAAATTGAACCAAAGGAATATATGTTGTACCTCTGACAGAACTCCTGTTGTTAACTGTTTCTCATCCTTTAATTTCTCCGAGTCAATAGCCTGGTGTGGATGCAGGCCAGAGTTTTGTGGGGAAAGCTGCTCTGAGGGATGTGGCACCTGTGTTGCTGAGACAGTCCCCTTCATCAGCCTGGCCCTGACCTTGCTCATACTCTCATCTGAAGCTTCTGCTCCAGCAAGGGCTGAATCCCTCCATCTGCATTATCCTCCCTTCCCTAACAGCAGCCCTTGAGGAAGCTTTCTCCTCAGGCAGGGAAGGGCATTCTCACCAATATGTAACCTGCTTGTCTGCTTCTTCACTCACAGTAATTGCTGAAGTTGTAATTTTAAATCTGACTGGTGGTATCAGAAGGCCAACTACATGGTGTTATGTGGGTCAGGACCTGCAAATCCCAGCATCTTAATTTGACCTTTGGCAATTGACTCTGTGCTTGTTTTATTCCCCATCTTTTCTCCTTAATTGCAGCTGCAGCCGTGTCTGGCTGCTATTACAAGAACTGAATTAGAAAAATGGAAGAAGTTATTCCATGGTGCTTTGGCTCTCAAAGTAGCTGTTTAACCCTGTGATTTTGTTAGAGCCATGCATGAAATCTATGCCTCTGATGTCTCTTCTGTCATATGTACTTATAATGCTGAGAAAGAACACTCTCAAAATGATGATAAAGGGAAAGCTTCAGAATTGTGATAATTTTGACACATCATTACTATGATTGACACGATAAATAAGTCAGGTCATAAGGAATAATGCAGTTCTAAATCCCCAACCACATAAGCTTGCTGAGAGGGAAAAAAGGGTCTATTAAATTTTCTGTATAGAGATTGCAGTCAGTGGTGCATAAACAATACATTCTATAGCAACCTGTTCATTGCTCAAGTTGTTATTGGCAGGCACTGTGGCATTTCTACAGTCATTAAAAGAAGCTATCACTATTAATCTCCAGTCTCAAGGCAGACAGGTTTAACCTGAAGCTGATCATCAAATAATGGTAACAGATATTTGTGCTTTGTTGAACGTTCCCTTTCATCTCTGGATGCCTTTCCTGTAATGGAACAGGAAGGGCTGAGGATTGTAACCCTCATTATAAAAGTTAGTGAGCTAATAATGTGTCTTTCAAAAAGGTTTTTCCCCCCAAACCAGGGGTATTCCTGAAGGGGACACGTTTTTACAAAACTTAGCAGCTCATTCTATGCATCCCCAGCATTTGGGGCATTTCTTACTCTCTAATTTTCGATGCCCTTGGTCTCATGAAAAAAATCTCACCCTTGAGCTGCCCAATATTCCTCCATTGGAAGGAAAAGCTTTTTCTGAACTGCTGAATCACATCTTTAAAATGATGTCAAAGAGTGATGTACTAACTAGTAATGTATTTATGTTCCCCTTTCCTTCCTGATGGCTTGAGGAGTTCATCCCACCCTGCAGGTACACTTGTAGGTACAAGAGCACTTGGAAAGGGCAGCTGTAAGGATGAATTCATCAAGTTCCTTCCTTAGAAAGTGGCCCTTGAAAGAACTGAAATAATCAAAATATTTTGACTCATGTTCTCTTTTGCTTCCCTTTGCTCAAGGAAAATTGTATTTCCCTCTGGGAAAAATACAGGAATCTGTCACCACAGACAAATGGGAAACTGTGATTCATAAAGGTTAAGGGGAGAAAATTCAATTTATTTTTCATTCTTCCTAAAGAGAAAGTCATATCCCTTCTCAAATATCCCTTAACATCCTCACAGAAATAGGATGACATCTGTCGTTTAAGCTCTGTGAGTACTCTTGTCCCAGTTCCAACTTCTGGTTGTGGTAATCAAGTGATCAGGGCAAAACAAACTCATCCCAAGTTATGCCTTCAGAAACCATTTTTATGTGCAAGTACAAAAATTTAATTCATGCCCTGGAGACTTCCCTGTTATAAATGATCTTCAGAGCATCCAGTGTCACCAGGACATGGAGCCCCCAGAGACAGGGACAGCTCTGCCCTGTTGTACCCCGTGTGCTCATCCACTCAGAAGAGCCAAGCAACAGCAGCTTTACCCAGGCTCTCACTGAACTCCTTTGCTCTGTTCTCTGGCATCGATCACAGTGATGGACACAGACTGGAAAATTAGTTTAAAATTAACAGTTATGTGCCCCCAGCAAGGGCCATAGTCCCACGCTGTCTGGAGGAGGAGTGTGCCAGTCATGGACAGACAAATCCACAGTGACAGGGCAGGGCCATCTGATGGGTGCAAGGCTGGGTGTGAGCACACCCCAGCACCCCTCAGCAGGGAACGAGGTCTGGGGTTAAGGCACAGCTCCTCAGCAGTGGGTGAAGGGGGTGAGATTTCTCAAAGCTCCTTCTCACAGAACTGTTTGGGTTGGGACCTTAAAGCCCATCCAGTTCCAACCCCCTGCCATGGGCAGGGGCACCTTCCACTGTCCCAGGCTGCTCCAAGCCCTGTCCCACCTGGCCTTGGACACTTCCAGGGATCCAGGGGCAGCCACAGCTTCTCTGGGCACCCTGTGCCAGGGCCTCCCCCCCCCCCCCAGGGAAGGATTTTTTATTTTATAATCTAAATCTACCTTCCTTTAGCTTAAAGAGCAACCAGGAGTTGTTTTAGAGTGTATGACACTGACCATGTCTGCATCCAAAGGAGAATTGGGAAGGCAAAGAGATGCTGTTGGTTTGAATTTTGGAAGGACTTGGCTCAGGGGGTTGAGGAGCATCCCCTGCCAGGGCTCCTTTCCTGGCTAGTTCCTGGAGAAGTTGGTGATTCCTCACTGACATTTAGCACCCACTGAACCCATGCTCTGCAACGCTTCAGACTGGTTTTCACCTTGGCTTTTTTAATTTTTAAATTAGTTGGATATGTGCATTTGATCTCTTCGAGAAAGGACAAAAGACACGGCAGAACGTGACTGTGGAGATGGAGGAGCAGGGAAGCAGGTTTTTAACCCTGGGATGGAACCTGCTGTGTGAATGGCCTTAGCATACGTTTTGATCTGGGCTTTAGACATTCATTTCTAATGCTTTGTAACAGCTAAAGCTCAGTTAAATTGGTGTGGTGACGTGTGCCAGAGCCTGCGGGCAGCCTGAGACAATAACTCTGAGAAATGCAAATTGCCTGGTTTGCTCTCACACTGCCATTGCCTGTGGTAGAACCTGGGAGAACACTCTGCTCTTCTTCCTCTCCAGTCTGCTGTTGACCAGAGATGTTGTGAATAACTGTCCAGCAGCAGAATTTAATTTAAATTGCCACATCCCATTAATGAATTTGCCAGCTGAGAACTGGCCTGAAAAGGGACTGTGAGAAGTGGGACAGCTTCAGAGCCTGTGAGACTCCCAAGGATTTGTATCTTCTTCCAGTTATAGACTGGAAAGAAAAAAAAAACATTTTTCTGTCTTGTATTTGAGTGTAACCTAAAGTGTTAAAAGGTTGTAATAAACAGGTCAGATGCACCTGGTGCAGCTTCATTTCAGTAATGTTTGTCCTTGCCTCATTTTCACCACACATAAAATGGAGATAATGATTCCTCCATCTTCTCTAGAGGTCTCTGGTGTGCTGGGAGAAGCAGTTATTATTTTTCAAGAGCACTTTCTACTCCTTCTGCTTTCCAGTGGTAATAAATTGTACTTTTTAATGGTAGGAGTAAAGGATTTGTGTAGAAATAAATCAGCTTTTTTTGAATTTTCCACTTTTCCCCTTTGCTGGGTTTTACATTTCATGCATTTGTATGCATAGAGAGGAACCAGAAACAACAGAAGAATCGTTAGCAGTTAAAAACATTTATTTAAAAGCTTTTTTTTTGACTATGGTTCTCCTATATGGAAAAGAAACAAATTTGTTTGCAACATGCTATTTTTTCTTGTCCTTTACATTGGCTCTTGCCATTAATTATTATGAGTGGTACTTGCAATTTGCTATAAAATACACAATTTTATGTCCACCCTGCCTGTATTGAGGGAAGGTTCAAGCATTTACAACTTTCAAAGTGAGTAGGTAACAATGGTTTGCAGAAGTTTCTCAATGTCTCTCAAAAATTTGGTCATTTTTGTCCTGCCCATGGTTGCACACCTAAAATTTTTGACCAGAGAGAATTTGAGAAATGCACAGAAACACTTAAAAGCCCACATTTCAGAGCGTTGGGTACACATTGGAGTTGAAGCTTGTAATCTTTTCCATGCATGTTATTTAAAATAAAAATAAAAAAACAAACCAAACTGTCCCCTAAATCAGCAGCAAAACACCACTTGAGGTTTGTGCATCAGGGCTGAGTGGGAAGCATGGAAAGCAGAAACCCAGTGCCGTTTCCGTGTTTTGGGAAATAAAACACGGATTTATTCAGTGTATGAAATGCTTAGGGGGATATGTCTGAAGTCTCTGCCCTGTGTGTGGGACACGGGGCAGCTGTTCCCAGAGTACCCCAGGTTATGTGTCCTGGGACCTGGAGCTGCTCTGCCCTCTTCACACTGGGAGCTGCACCCTTGTCCCAGTTCCCTTCCCAGCCCCTAATTCTGGGGTGCAGCAGATGCTTGAGTGTGAAGAGCTTTATTTTGTACCCTATAGTGGGCTCTGTTACAGAGTGGCATTAAAGCATTTTGCTGAAATACCAAGTGATCCTTTTCTTTTTCAGAAGTGCTAAGTGAAAACACATTGATTTTTATTTTCTTTGAGCAACTTCAATAGCTCAAGATTATTACTATTTTTAAGAGTGATAGAGAAATGTCAAAAATGCTTCATCTGTACTTTTATTTTTATATATCACCAGGCTTTGTGTTTTTCAGGGTTTTTTTGTTTGAAGTTGCAGACTTTGGGAACAGGACAGAGAGATTATGGCTTATTTCGAAAAGCTGCTTCTATTCCTGAGTCCTTTCAGAGATTTTGTGGTTCAGTGGGTAACACATTTTATTGTCTTAAATTCAGTCTGTGCCGCAAAATTCTTTTGCTCCTGAATAGCCAAATGGTCTGGCACACATTAATCTCTTATCTATAATAACATTTTTTGAAAGGCAGGAGGGGAGGGAGACAGAGCAGTTCATGACACTCCTTAGGGTGCTGGCAGCAGCCTGCAGAGAGGCCAGCACCAGCTTTTGACACTGCACATGCTTTATTCATCCAGTATTTCCTCCCACTGAAGGTGAGTGTGGATGCACTGAGTTCTCAGGACTAATCCCAGAGCCAAAAACCTGGAGAGAAGTCACCCAGCAGAAGGTGGCAAAACCAGGTTGGTGCTGTAGGTGTTTGGGCATCCCCTCCAGCATCCAGGGGCTGGCTGCAACCAGCTCTTCCAGCCTGCCTTCCTTTCAGCTTTGTTTTACCTGCTCAGAGTGATTTTAATCTCCTCTAGATGCATTTTATGTGTGTGTATAAGTGATTCATCCTTCCTCATTCTGTGTAAGTACTTTCAGGAGATTGAGTGTGTAGGAGAGAAAGCGAGCGACAGGTTTTGGATTTCAAGTGGACCCTGTAATGTTTGGTTTCTGGTTTAGCTGCTCTGACATCTGATAATTCTGCTCTGACGCAGCCCATCACCATCTGGAGAGCAGAATCATGTTGTTAAGGGTTATTTTTGGGGCAAATCTGAATAAAATGGGTTAATTAAGTCGAAACAATGCTGTTGTGTTCTGCCTAATGACACGTTGCCAATTTTATTCAAACTGACAACCCAAGGACATTTGGGGAAGTGACAGAATGTTTCTAAACCTGGGGGTGAATTGGCTTCTTTTTAAAACAAAATGAAATAGATGTTACTTGTATCTCAACATTATAGAAATTCATGTCTCAGACAATGGTGCATTTGCCAATGTACCACTTTATCTTTCATTTCTTCCCCCTAATTTTCCTTATTAACTCTAATTCTGTTGTGACATCCGAGTGTCATATTATAATGATGAAAATTTCAAATAAGAAGCAGCATGAAGTGCGAAGCTTGGGATGAGCTGGGAGTCAAGAGCACCCTGTAGAAATAAGCTTATGGTTTTTATCACAGCAGAGAGTCCCTGGCATATTCAGAGGATGCTGTTTGCCATCCACAGAGCCAAAAACTGTGCCCAGCCCTCTTCTGAGAGGGCAGGAAGTCAATGCAAGATTGAGAAGACATCGCACTCTTCAACTCTTCCCTTTGCAGGGCACAGCAGATAGGAGATTTGAAGTACGTTAATACGAAGAGCATTTGTACAGACCAAGCAAGGTACAACTAACAGTTTATTTTTAACAATGCTGGCGCTACCCAGACTGCAAAAATACCAACAAAGAGCCTGGAGTAATAACTTTCCTTTAGACTTCTTTTTTGTGGGACTTGCAGCGTTCTCTGAGCAGCATTTATGTACTGGGTATAAATAGGCAGCTACAAAACCCCATTCCACATCCCAGAAAAGAGAGAGGCTGGTTTATTCTCACTTTAGAAAATTAAATGCTTATCCATCTGTGGAATTATTTTTGAATGGATAAGTTTGTAGACTGACTTTAGCTGGGTTATTGTTTGCTCTTTTGGAACGTTTTTTGCTTTCGCAGTTGTTTTGTTCTTGAGACAGAAGAAATGCAGCAATGTGTATTTTTCTCCCTGCTGAGGTCTGAGGCAACCTTATATTATAAAATAACCAGAGATTGATAATCACAAAGACTGCAAAGGGGAAGCTGTGCTCTTTTGAGAAAAAAAAATCTGTGCTAGAAAGGGGAAACAAAATTCTTTCTTTTTTAGAAAAATATTTCTTTGGATTCTGAGCTCTGCTGTGTGCATGGTTTTGTCCTGGCTTTTTTTTTTTTTTTTGTTTGTTTTGTTTTGTTTTATTTTACAGTACTCTAAATATTATAAATGAAATTTTGTTTGGTTCTGAATGTCCGTGACCTGAACAACTCCACTTCTATTAAGGATTGTCTCCCTTTATAGAAGACAGTGGAGAAGTAGCATGATATGGTCAGGGGGATGGAGAACTTCAGACCATATGGAGTGGACCTGAGGCCCCTGATAACCTATTTCTCAAAATATTATTCTGACAAGTCATTCCATGTGTTTGGTTGAGTTAGCTGCTGGAAGAAGGCTGTGGGGTATCTTCTTGTTTTTCTGATCTATTCTCTTTATGTAAAGAGTTGGAAATAGCAGACCTTTGGGAGCAAGGTAGCAATCTGGATCCCAAAACGTGTTTCTCAGATGTGTGTGTGTACAGAAATAAATAGATTGCAGCAAGAGTTGACCCTGAGCTTAAAATGCTGCTCAGTGAGTGCATCTTGGTTTGAAGAGTGAAGTTCAACGAGGAAAACCAAGACTGCCTGTTTATTTCAGTGTTATCCTCTCTGTAGAAGGGCTCTCCTTTAAACCTTCATGAACTGTTCCCAGCCTGTGGTATCTGGGATCTGAGGATAGGCTAAATTATGTTAAATAGGTTAAATTTGGTAGGGTTTTTTTAATTTCTTTTAAAGTTCAAATGATGCTTATATGTGGCAAGTTTTAATCTCAGTTCTTAGAGTGGTTTTTCTGGAGAAAGCTTTGACCAACACTTTGTTTATCCACCACCTGCAAAAACGGATTTGCATGGCTTTGGCTGTGTCCCTTATGGCCATGGGAATGGGGCCCAGCTGGGGGCTTGGACACATTCCCCAAATATCTGTGACAAAAAACCCCCTCCTTTTGTTGTGAAAGGCAGATAAACTATGGAACACTTCCAGGTTTGTTTTCTTCTTCTTCTCTGAAAGAGCAGGTTTCAAGTCTTTACTCTTTTAGGAAGATCACAGGTTTTTGAACAGCAGGTACAGGAGATACCCAGGCCTAGGGAAACCTCAAAAATCCGATAGTATTTATCATTTCCAGGTATTTGCCAGGTGTATAACAGCATGGTCTGAGTTAATGCAAGAAAACTCCAACTCTTTTTAAACTTGGAGCCAAACTGAAATTCAGTGTTAATTTTAGCTTTATCAGGACTGTTTGTCAGATGACTTTTTAAACTTTCTTTAACTAGAAGAGGGGAGATTTAGATTATATATGAAGTTAGGAAGAGATTCTTCCCTGTGAGGGGGCTGAGGCCCTGGCACAGGTTGCCCAGAGAAGCTGTGGCTGCCCCATCCCTGGAAGTGTCCAAGGCCAGGCTGGAGCAGCCTGGGATAGTGGAAGGTGGCCCTGAACTGGATGATCTTTAAGGTCCCTTCCAACCCAAACCATTCTGGGATTCTGTGATCAGTCTGTGTTTGCAAGTCTCTGCTTCCCACGTAATGCACCACAACATCAGGTTCATTTCAAAAACTGCTACGAAGAAATAGATCTTGGGAACTCACATGTGATCAATTGTACATATCTGCTTTATGCTCTGCAGAGCGTATTTAATCTTAAATCTTCCCTCTGAAAATAGTGTTTCCATTACTGTTGTCATAAAATAAATTGTTGAAGGCATTTCTTAAAGAATTTCCCCCAAAGTCACTGCAAATGCTTTTCTTTATTTAAGTCCAGTGAAGGATAGATGAGGTTTGGTTTTTTTTTTTTTATTGTTACCACCCTTTCATTTCTAAGTAAGAGGAAGAGTTTCAGCTCCTTACAAGTAGAAGAAAAAACAACTAGATTGTCACTTGTGAGATTTCATTTGTGCCAAAGTAAGGAGTTAAGAAATGCATTTATAAAAAATAAAAATAACATGAAGCCATATGCAAAGATATATTTGTAAATAGAAGGAAGCATTTTATTATCTCTCATTTTTCTCTCTTTCTTGCTGCTTGACATTAAATCTGGATCTGCTGGTGAGAATGGCAGCCCCTGAAATGGCAGCAGCTCTTGATCCTTGTGGCACAGCTGTGTCCCCAGCTCAGTTTTCCTCCTTCATTTCTTCTCTCAGCTCATCTCAGCACTGAGCTTGCATTTCTGGACATGATTATTAACTGACAAATTTGGTTTATTTAACATCCAGCTACTGGTATATGGTTTATTAACTTAAATTTCCCATTGTTAAGAAAGCAAGCAGTAAATATCCAGGTGTGTGAAGCACCAAGGCTGTAAGACCTTAGAGGTTTGGGGTTTGTCCTCAGGAGAAAGTGAGTCTTGCCTCATGCTGCCACCACTGCCAGGCCCCTCCAACCTGTTTCCTCCTGCCAAATGAGTGTCTGTTTATGGGTAAAAGGATGCTTCTTGTGCAATGTACTAAAGTACATCGTAAAAATATACAGCCTCTTAAAAGTAATTCCCACTAATGAGTTATTTTTAAGTCTTTTTAAGCATAGACGTGTTTTGGGAGAGATTTGAGGTTGTTCAGCCTGGAGAAGAGAAGACTCTGGGGAGACATTGGAGCATCTTCCAGTACCTAAAAGGGGCTCCAAGAAAGCTGAAAAGGGACTTTGGAAAAGGGCCTGGAGCAACAGGACAAGGGGGAATGGCTCTAAACTGCCAGAGGGCAGGGTGAGATGGGATCCTGGGGAGAAATCCTTCCTTGTGAGAGTGGGGAGACCCTGCCACAAGGTGCCCAGAGAAGCTGTGGTTGCCTCATTCCTGGAATTCCAAGGCCAGGTTGGACAGGGCTTGGAGCACCCTGGGATAGTGGAAGGTGTCCCTGCCCATGGCAGGGGGTGGAATGAGATGGGCTTTAAGGTCCTTTCCAACCCAAACCATCCTGGAATTCTGTGATTCCATGGGAAGCCAAAGGCTGTGGGCCCTGGCTGCAGTGCAGCTGCTCTGCCTTTTGCCTCCTGCATCCCTTTGAAGATGAGTCTGAGGCTAATAGATTCCACTGCCAGACCATGGATATTTTTCCCCCTTTTAACTGCTGTTGAATAAGATTACACACTCTATCCACTTATATAGCCGGTATTAAAGCTATCTGGTGAATTGAAAAGCCACCTGAGTGTTCTTTAGCTGGAATAGCTTGAGGCTATATATTTTTTCATGTTAAAAGCCCTAATGATGTGCTGGATGATAAGTTTCCAGGCAGAAAGAAGCCCCTCACTGTGCATGGGGGAAGGTCAGGTCAGTGACAGAGACTGAACTTCCAAATTGCTCTTTTTGCACGAGGAGTTGTGAGAAGGGAATTTCAGAGAGTTTGAGCAGAAATTTGGTCTGCTTTTGAATTTAGCTGCTGATTCACGGGGAGCTGTGTAACTAAGCAGTGGTTTAATTTCCTTAAAACTACATGGGACAATGCTAGAAATCTATTTCTGAGGTAGTCCTGAAATACAAAGTGGGTCTGTAGACCTCAGAAAGTAGAAAAGAGAGGAATTCACCCCCCAAACAGCAGTTGCTGGGTCACCTGCACTTAATGGCCTGTAGAAAGAGAGGAAAATCAAGAAGTAAGACACATCTCCCATCCCTGTCCTTGTCTTCAGAGCAGGACTGGTGAAAGACAGGCTGGAGAGACTGTGTCACCATGGACCATCCTGGCCTTGCTGCCACTCCTGGGGCACTTTGTTGGTTACAGAAATAAGTTTTCCATCTTTAAATCAACTGTATTTAGGCCCCAGCCTCTCACTGTGCCCAGGAGTAGACCCTAAGAACTCTCTATAAGGCTTTTAGACCTTTTCAACCTGTATTTTAGACTCAGTTTTATCCAATAAAATACATAAATCTCCTCTTTACTGGAGTATCTACACACAAACGGATATAAATCGTCTTGTGGCTAGAGCTGAGTTCTCCATTAATCTTTCCTTAGGGCTAAAACTAACAGCACTTGCAGCCTGTGTGAAAGTCCTTACAAAGGAGGGGGAAAAGCTGTTTAAAACGTGGCTGTTATTAGTTTAAACATTTGGAGACATTTATAGTGTGATGCTGGCTTGTTGGTTTTTTTACCCTTGCTCCTCGTCTTTTGTTTGCGTGTTTTTCAGTGAATCCTTCCAGGCAAGAAAAGTTTTGCTTGTTTAACTTAGTAAAATGAAGACCGTGAAAGAATAGGATTGTTTTCTGTAAATACTTTAGGGTGTAAACATCACAGAGAGAGAGAGCAGCCCTTCAAGCTAAAGGACAGCTCTGGCAGGAGAACTAATGGAGTACATTGGCCATTTAAGTTGGAAATTAGGACTGTTTGCAACAGATTGAACAGAAAACCTTTAGAAAGCTTTCGGACCAAAAAGGGATCTGGAATGGCTAAATCACACACTTGTATGGGTTAATTTCTATGGGTAACTTAGTTTTTCAAAGTTTAATGCATCAGAAGCATCATTATGATGTATTCAGACAATCAGAGGCACAGGATGGGGTGGATGGAAAAGGAGGGAGGAGAAGGTTCTCAGCCTTTATGACATGGGCAATTCAGGCAAAATTAATTTATTGCAAGGCTTCCTCAACAGGTGCTGATGAAATCTTTTCTAATTGCTCCTTTACCATATCCCTCCTCATACTCTGGGTATTTAACTTGGAATCTACTTGCTGTATATTGTTCTGAGTTTTATTATTTTATTCAGTCTTTCTTCTTTTTCTTTTTTTTTTTATTTTAAATTTTGCTTGCAGTGGAAATGCATCCTGTTCTGTGTTTGTTCTGATGTGGACACAGCTTAGTCACAGTGACAAGAGTGTAATGAGTCAATAAATACAACCGACCTAGATCATTCACTTGTTTTGCTTGTGTTTTGTAAATCTTTTTCATATCTGGTGTTTTATTCATGCGTTGTGATGTCTGATGTCTGGTTCAAGACGAGGCCTGGATATTTAAGATTTCACTTGCTGGGTTTAATTCAAACAACTAGGCTGTTTCTTCCCTATAAATTTGATCCACAAAATTAAGTTTTTATGTTGCTCCTTATTTACTTTAAGTCTCCAGTCTAGTTTCTCAAAAGTTAAGTAAATTATGTTACTACTCACATGTTTGAGGAGTCTTAAGACGTCCTTGGGTACTGAAAAGTCATAATTCTTCACCAACTCTTCACCGTTAGTTTGCTAATTATTTTATAAATGTGTAATGTTGACTCAAAAAAAAAACCAACCCATCCGGAGTTTTTATGTTCTTCATCAAACTAAACATGACCAAGAAGCCTCACGGGAAGGTCTCTGTTATTTTTCTTTATATCTAGAAAGCTGAGCAGAGACCTGTGCAGTGACAGCAGCACCGTAGTTCCCTTTTCTTGAAAATAGATAGCCCTTGCTAGAGTCAAAGTGGGAAACTGAAACAGTAACTTTGATTATCTTAATGCTCTTTTATTGTATCACCTGCTAATGATCACCCCAATAAGCAGGGAACCAATAGACATGGTTTGGGACAGAGGTTTATGATTGAGAACACCCTTTCTTTTCATTATTTCCATAATGTTTCTCTCTGGTGCCTGCAGGTGGTTGTCAGCATTTGCTTTTCTGTTGATCGGGCTCCAATTCCTGTTGTGCATCTTTTGCTCTGAAGGGGAAGGGAAATTAATCTATTATTGATCAGGATCCAATTCCTGTTGTGTCTCTTGTACTGGAGAGGGAAAGGGGTATTAATCCACTCTGGGTTCATAATTCAAACCATCTGCAGGCTGTACCTGGGAACAGGCAGCGTGTTACATCAGGCAGTTTGTGTTTGTAAGGTCTTGGGTTTTTTTTTCTCTCTCCCTCGAGCAATCTTGAGATACCCTGTGATTGTCATTTCTGCTCTTTTCTCATATTCTGTGTCACAGGCAGAGATTGCACCTTCCTGATACCACAACGTTTTACTATAAGTAGTATTTTTGCTATTTGTGTTGGCCTCTTATGGCTTATCCTGCTTTTTTCTAATAGAGGTGTCCATAATTTGATAAAATGAAGCTTTGCATGTATCCTGCATGGTAATTACCAAGGCATTTCTGCATCCTGTGCAAGCCTGGAAGTCTGTGGGAAGTTTATGGTGAAAGTTTTCTAATAGTTTTCTCCCAGGATAACTTATAAATGGTTTCAAAGTTCTCTTTAAGTACTCAATTTCTTATTAGCTTGAGGGCAGGGTACTGGTGATCTCTTCTGTGAAGCGTTTTTCTCGCATAAAGAAATTTCACAATATGAAGAAGTAAATTTATTTTTGGGTTCTGATTCCTGTGGGATCCCTTCTTCACTGCAAGCTGGACATTGAGCAGTAATTGCAGTAATTTACAGTAAGGGTAGGGATGAGGAGCAGCCAACCTCACATTCCAGGTTCTTGATTATTTGGACAATCCTCCCTCCTGCCCGTGGTCACCTTGTTTGGATTAAGCTTCTTCAGAGGGTTGGGACCTATAAGCAAGACTCAAAAATAAACCTTATCTTTGTGCTCAAGTCTGAACTCAAACTATTACTTCTTTTCAGGAGATAAACACTTTCTCTCAGTTTCTGTTGAGGCTGGCTTACCTCATATCTCTGTCACATGAATTTGAGCACCCACTGAAGTAATACACTTAATATTCTGCACTGCAAATAGAGGCATAGATAAACTTTGCGTGTCTTAATGTAAAATCTGGGGAAGAACTTAATGTTTATGCATTTCTGAAGGGGAAGGAACCTATTGTATCTCCAGTCATCAGGCCTGGGTGAGATTTCAGTTCTGTTGGGAAAATTAGGCACTGAAGTGGCTTTGATAAAGTCTGTGATCTTTATAAACTGTAAATTACAATATTTAAAATTCCCTGTACCTTACATGTCAATACATGTACAGAGATAAAAACATGGTCTTTCCAGAGATGATAGGGCAGTGTACATAATTATTGTATTTAAATAACAGATTAAAATTCTACAGCTCATCAGTGCTAAGAAAGAAATCAGTGTTACAGAGGCCTTGGATGGGTTTCATTCCTGGTCAGGCAGGAGGAGGGAGGGGGACGTTCAGCAGGCTCAGTGATGCGCAGCCGTACACAGCCACAGGTGATAAAAACAAATAGACCGTGCAAAAGTTGTTCACTCTTTCTTCTTCTCTCTTCTCTCAATTTATCTCTGCTTTGTGGGGGATTGCCAGATTCCTGAATTCCACAGGCTGGAGAGGAGTTTATGTTCAAAGGAATGGAAAAACCTCAGATCACCTCTTTCCATTTTCTCTTGCCTCTTTTTTTTTTTCCTCTTTTTTTGGCTCTCAACAAACAAAAGTTTAATATGGAAAATATGATATCAATGCCAATTTACCTGAATATCTTGGGCTGTAAATGGCCGCAGTTCACCAACTGCTTCATGAGCAGCTGGGGATGGCAACCACTGGAGGACTGGAGGACAAACTCCCTCCAGTCCTGAGTCCAGACCTTTGGTGTTCCCAAAATCTTGTCTCAAAGACTGTTTGGGGTCAGTCCTGAAGCCCTGCTGGTACTGGGCCCTTGTAGATCCTGGTAATGGCTCAGACAGTGATGAATGAGAAAGTTTAGAAGCAAAGGGGAGGTTGGAAACACTGGGAGTGCAGTGGCTAAAATGGATAGAAAGGAAAATAAAGCAGTGTGAGCTCTCTTTTGGAGAACAGACCCTGTTGGATCAGGACTCTGCCTGTGGCACTCCTTCTGTCCAGTCATCTATTAAGGGCTAAAATCAGATTAAGAGCACATCCCTTAAGTGTTTTTCAGTGTCACTCAGCCTTGTCTCTGCAGCTTCCCACAGGTGCCCCCCAGACTTAGTATGTGTAATAGTGAGGCATCCCCTGGCTGCAGTTCTGGGGTCAGTGTTTTTCCCTAACGTTGTTTTGCTTTCTTAGCTGAGAGGAGGCTTCAGAAAGCAGATGGAAAGGAAAGAAAGCCTTTCTTTCCAAAAAGATAGAACACAGCTGGGAATGGTGGTTCCCTATTAGTGAATTCATCTTACTGTAGCTCTGTTCCCATGTGCATTTCTATTGCTCCCCCATTCCAGTGTCCTTAATAAATATTTTCTTCAGAGAAGCTGAAGTTCAGTCATTAAATTAAAGGATGCATCAGAAACTGAGCGCTCCTAAATAATGTGAAATGTGTGGAGGACCATGGGATGGAAAAGGGGGGGGAATGGCCAGAGATGAGTGCAGAGAAGTTGAGGGAGGGGAGGAGGAAAAGGAAGAGGTGATGAAAAGCCGGAAACAGCAGAATCCTAGAAAGCTCAGGCAACAAAAAGTCTGATGAAGTAAAAAAAGGAACAGTGAAAAGGAGAAAAATTCAATTGTTTCCGACAAAGGAATTTTTAAAGAAAATGTCTGTTTACTAACAATGACATTTTGCATTGGATTTTCGTGTAGCATCAGTCAAGTAAAATCACATCTGTGTGGTTTGTGAGGAGGCAGGAGAAGGATGGAGTGGCTTTATTGACAGGCAGGATGAGAAACTTGGGAAGTCTGGGTAACTGTTCATTATCTGATTGTTTGCAATAACTCTCTGCCTTCCCCAGCCTGATGGAAAGCTGATCTGCCACATCCCATCATCCAAACAAAATCCCAATGTTGCTTATCTCCATTAGGATCCTGGCTACTCTCACACTCCAGCCTGTGGATTTCTTACAAAAGGGTGAAGTTTTGGAAGGATGAGGCAGGCACAGATCCCAAGTTACAGCATATTGAGATTTTTACTCTAAAGGAAAACTAAGATCCTTCTTTGGTGTTTCAATTAACCATAAAACAAAGCTGCAAACAAAGCTCCCTCTGCAAAGAGAGCCCTGGGAATGTCCCTGTGGAGTTTGATTTGGCAGGATTGGGGCCAGAGTGAGTTATGGGAAGGGATTTCTTAGTGCTGCAAAGGGGAAATTAAACTGTCTTTGAATATGAAATAGGAATATTCCTGCAGCCTCCATACTGTTTAGGTAATACTTGGGAATTTTGTTGTTCTGTGTGTGTGCTTGGTATGTTTATAGCTGACCTTTGCAGGTGCATTCCTGAGAATCCAAGTTCTGACCATTTTGATGAGCCCTCTGTCCCACATCAGTATCAGTTCTTTAGCAGCAGCCTGCTTTTAATAAGTTTGTTTCAGGGATGGTACAAAATAAAAAATATAAAAACGTGCTTTGTTTATATTTTTGTTACAGTCACTAAGAAATCTCTGCCTTTTCCTGGTTGCAGGAGGGGGAATGTGCACTTTTATTTCCTTTCTTATCTGCTGGGTGCACACAGGGCCACTCTGGTGGGGTGATGGGGGTGACAACAAAGCCGACTTCTCCTCTTTGTCTGGTTTTAGTGGAGAGCTGATAAGTCAAACAAGTGGTTTTCCTCTCTTCCAGATGGAGATAAGAAACGATTACTGCCAAATTAGTCACTGGTTTGTTGATCTTTCAGCATTCACTGTTGTAAAGCTTCATCCTGGGCAGAAGTGGTGGGGAACAGTGATGCTGAGGTTATTTCTTCTCATCAGTAACAAGCTCCTAATCTGATCAGCTCTTGTTTTCTGAGTTTTCGTTTGGTTTTTTTTAATTACTATCTGGAAAATTTCTGCCATGAATACCTATATGGAAATCTTAGAAAATAGATTTGCTGCTTGATGGCATCGTATTTCCAGGAATGTTGACGAGGAGGTGTAAAATCCACTAACAGCTTGTGTTTTGAGATCCTGTGTGAATGACTTAGAGATGCTGTGTCAGGTTGACAGAGCATATTTAGGGGAAGAAATAAATATGTGCTTACATTTTCTTAAGTACTATTCTTGAATGCTTGAATTTATTCAGAAGTGTGGGTGGTATTCTTAAAATTTTAAAATGATTTTCCATGCTTCCCTCTCCTGTATTACACTGGCTGCTGCCTATTAGAAACATCAGAAGGTAAAAGGTTTGTCATTGAGAAATCTGCTAACCCTGTGAACTTTTTGAGCCCCATGACCAAAGCCTTTGTCTCTCCAACAAGTGAAATCCAACGTCAAATGGCTTTTGGCGTGCTGGGTACGGTCTAAGCAAAGAATCTTCTGTGCATTTTCTGTTCTTTGAGGAATTACCTTAAATTTTAGGGTTCATACCTTGCATTTCCCAATTTCCCGTTCTGCTTAATGGGCATGGACTAGCCTCCTGTGCAGAAAATTTGATGAACTGTTGTGCTTTTCCATCAGTTTCTTTTTATTTTCATTACTTTTCCCTGTAATTTGTTTATTGGT
Source organism: Falcunculus frontatus (assembly GCA_013398115.1). Taxonomy (NCBI): domain Eukaryota; kingdom Metazoa; phylum Chordata; class Aves; order Passeriformes; genus Falcunculus; species Falcunculus frontatus. The sequence goes on from VZRV01000080.1 coordinate 419,642, forward strand.
TTCTGTATCTTTGAAAATTTTATTACTCTGTTATTCAAGCTAAAAAATAGCTAATTTTTCTTTCCCAAATGAGTTGCTTGAAGCAAAGTACCTATGAATACACGGGTATTTTAATTCACTTACTAAATGCATACAGAGAAAATTTACAAGCTGCTTTTTACCATTTTTTAAGTGTCTGCTGACTGTTGCATAAGCTAAATTATTTACAGTATGAAGCCTCACAAAAGAGTAACAGATTTGGGTTATTTACTTTCCTGATAAGAAAAGGGGATTGAAGTTGCTGTGATATGCTGCTTTGTTAATTTTATATTTGTTCCCCAGTGTGTAAAATCTTTTTAAAGAACTAACATGAGTATTGGCAGACTCTTTTGAAATGGTATGGAAACGGGTAAGATTAAACAAAACATGAAAAGGTCTTAAAAATATAAGTCAGCAAGTGTTTGATAAAAATAAAAGTGCTCAACAATAGAAAACCTTTAGGATGCTTAATTTGTTTGCTCTGTCTTTGAGAATATTCCCAGATGGAGGGCAGGGGCCAGTTGTTGGGAGTTGTGGGGTTTTGGTGATGTGTGTTGGAGCAGCGCAGGGGGCTGAAGGGGGATGTTCCCAGCAGTGCCAGGGACGTGGCATCCTCACTGTCACAGTCCTGGCTTTCCCAGGGGCCTCACCAGCTGTGTTTGTGCCCCTGCAGGTGCCACCAGCCCCTCGGACACCGCGGCTCCTGCCATCGTCGTCCGGCCACGCAACACCAGCGTGGTGTTGGGGAGCAGCGAGGCCACCCTGGAGTGCGTGGCCAACGCCAGGTATGGGAACACCTCCTCAGCTCTCGGTGGGACTCTCTGTCCTTTCCAGAGAAGGACAAATGATGTTATTTTCATTTTTGTTGTTATTAATTTGGAGATCGAGGCAGGGTGCTTGCTCTTCAGGGCAGACTTATGAATTATCTTGTTTGTCCAACATTTCTGAATTAAACCTATTGATTTTTCTGGCCAAATGAGGATACAGGCAGGGGGGTGCTTTCCTACCTGGTCCTCACATGGAGAGGAAAAGAAGTGCTGTTCAAGCAGCAGGCATTGTCTTAAGGAAACAATTATGGTGAGGGTTAATAATATTTCAGCTGCTGTGCATCAACAGCAGAGGTGATACTGCTGAACAGCTGATGCTTCCTAGTAAATAAATTTAGTGAGGATCTCCTATGAAGTCATTTTTTTCAGGCACTCTCGTTTTGCAGTGGTTATTGCTCAACTGTTCATAATGCACTGTAATATAGAATTCACAGCATTCCTCCTATGTTTCTACGTAGTTGGCCTTGAATAGCTTAGAATTTCAGTGGAAGTTAATAGTTGAAGTCCTTGGGTGATAAGACCAACTGGTTTACTTTCTTCTCTGAGGGCAGAGATGTTTTTGATATGATTAATATTGTTTTGGTAATTGAGTTGTAATGAAAGCACTTCCTATGCAGCTGATTCCCATAGCAGTATTTACTCCTTTTGCTTGGAGAAATCAAATTATTAGCACTTAAGTTCTATTGCTGTATCAATTAGCTGTACTTGCATAATGCCACTTGTGTAGTCTGTAGTCCTTGATGTGTAGAAGTTATATATGCATTTACTTTCTAACAGTGTGTTTTGGGGATAGAGGAAGACTTAAAGAAGTTTTATAATCTGTAATATTATATTCCTCATGTGTATAAATATAGTTATGCACACACAGATTATTCTGTAATATATATGTTTTATGAGTTTATTCTTGTATTTTTTGGCAGACCTCTTGAGAGGCTGAGCGTGACCTGGAAGAGAAATGGAATCAAGATCACCAGTGGCATCAGCAGCTTTGGGAGACGCCTCACTATCACCAACCCAACCTCTGCTGATGTGGGGATGTACTTCTGTGAAGCCAAACTCAGAGAGAGCACGGAGGAACCAGCAAGAGCAAAAGCTTTCCTTTCTATATTAGGTAATTCTCAAGGCAATGTGTTTTTTAGTAAAAAAGGCTCTGGGCTGAGGTATAATAGGAAATAAAATTGATATCTTAATATTTCATTGACCTTACATTTGAACCTTTCTTCAGAGAACAGAACAAAGGAGGTGAAGGAGGGTTATCTTCCAAATTAATTCAGCTGTTCTTCCCCGCTAATATAATTTCATCAAATAGATTTTTTTAAACACTGCTGTGATTGTGAATCCCCTGTGAAACTATACATTTAATGGGAATTTTGAGAAATACCGTAGTAAAATCCTTAATGGTCAGCTTCCCTATCTTGGCTTTTAGGTGCATTAAATCCTGATTAACTCCTGGCTTGCTTACATCCAGTTTTCATATGTCAGGTGCCTGTATTTTTGAAAGAAGGCTTTTAGGAGCACTCCTGTGCCTCGGTGTGCTGCAAAACACGGTGAGGGGCCAAGGACATTCTGCAGGCACAGAGCATTGCTGAGGCAACAGGACGGGCAAGGAAATGCCATTAAAGCAGCTCTGCTTGCTAGACCTTCAATTTCCAGGGAAACTGTGCAATTAATACTTTTAAAGGGGATATTGCTGTCCTTTCCCTGGCTGTTTCCATCACCACCACCTCTCCAAGTGTTGTTGTAGGGATGAGGTTGGAATTTGGAAATGATGGCTCCTGGCACGTCATGGTCTGATGAAATTCTGCCCATTAGCACGGTGCGCACAGCATGGAGTGGTTTAGGACTTTTAGACTAAAAGAGGTGTTTTAGATTAGGGACACTGAGATATTTTTAGCCAGAGCTGATTGTGTAAAGTCAAGCTTTTATCGGTGGAAGTGTCCTGGGGAGGTTGTAGCCCTGGCGGTGCCCCCAGTCCTGGTGATGCTCAAGGTTCAGGCACGTGCACTCCTGGAGCTTTGCAGAGGGAATGCAGCCCACAGTTCTCTACATCTTTGAGCCTTCTGAAAACACAGTTTTAAAAACTACTGTATGATCTGTATTCTGCTGAAGCAATTTGTAGTAGTTTCTGTTAAGTGAGAAAGCAGCTCCTCCCTCTGCAGAGCTCCATTCCAGATTCATCTGTAGCACTGTGTCTCTGTTATATTTATTACCTGCTGGACAAAGTTTGGTTCCGGTCTTTCTCCTTGTCCTCTGTTTCTTAGAGTTATTACCTTCCCTTTAAGGAGCAGAGATGGATTTCACTTATTTATAGGTTTTGTTGAAACTCTTCCTTATTCATAAGATTTTATTGTAGCTGGTTTGCCTTTGTTGCTATGATGTCAGATCCAGCCTAATGCAATACTTAAAGCAGCCTCTTGGTTAATGTAAAAGATTCTTAAATACAGTTACAATAAAACTGAAAAATAATCACCGGGGAATCATATTAAACTAGCAGTGCTTCAGTAGCTTACCTACTCTCTTATTTTTAAATGTTTTATTTATTTCTTATCCAGTTTTAGGAGGCTGTCAGGGAATGAAGTTATGAAAAGGTCTGTAGATAAGAACAAGCAGATGAAAGAAAGCAGAAACAAATTGGTTACCAATTACTTTTATTTCCTTCTGATGGAACACGACACTTCAGATGCAGGTGTTTACTCAATGTGTCAGCAAAGCCTGATAGATTTCTTTATTTATGAGTTTCTTGAGCTGCAGGGTGGATCTCTAATTCTAAACAGGGAGCCAAATCAAAGGATTAGTAGTTAATGCATAACTTATATTCAGCTTTAGAATTCTTGGATGGATCTGGCTGTCATTTAATTAGTCAAGGGACAGGTTCTAGAGGAAAGAGCAGACAAGATTCAAACCTAAGGCTTTCTGCAGTGTATCTCTCCTAGTCCATAGGGGCAGCACTTAGAGAGAATCAGGAATGCTTGTCCATTTGCATGCATAAAATATTTGTGGTGTGTAAGTGTAGATTGGGAGCTGATAATGAGCTGTACTTCTTGGGAGAATAACACCACATGCACTTAATGAGGGGTCTTGACTAACAGAAAAAGGAAATGGTCTTAAAAGAAGAGGTTTGTTTTCCAAATGGGAGGAATCAAACACAGCCCCTCAATAGCATGGCTGCGAGAGCTTCTGTGGATCAATAGAGAAAAATATTTTGCTGTCAGCAGGTGGAGTAGGGGTAGCAATAAAAAGATTCATCAAAGATGTCACAAACACTGAGTTAATCCAAGCTTTTTTTCCAAATATATCAGTCCTTGACTTTCCCAGCAAAGAGAAGTTGCACATTTTGAGTGTGGCTCAGATGGTGACCAGAGCTCTATTAGAAGGCAGTGAAACTTTGTACAAAAGCATCTGCTCAACAAATTACTATTTGTGACCTACAGTATTATCTCAGAAGTTTTTCTGAATGTTTCTGAGAGTACATCTATGTCTGTAAATTAAAATCACAATAATATTTGAAAAACCCAAATCTCTGGTATATTAGAGTAGTACTGCATAAACAAGAAGACAATCCTCTAGTTGTGTGCTACTGCAATTTTCTTCTGAATGTGGCAAAGAGCTCCCTGACATCTTCATATTGTTCCAGAAAAGATAAACTGAGGTGGTTCCAAACCTTGGTTTTATTAGCTGCAGTTGTTATAAATTTTTAAAGTTTAAAATTTAACATTTTATCATGTTCCTCGCTTGGCAGAGTAACAGTTTGGGAAAGATTTGTTGCAGATTAGATAAGAGCACATTTGTTTTATCACTAACAGTTTGAAGATTAAGTAATTTAAAGAGTCTCCCCATGAACAAACCAATTTGAAAGCTGAGATAATCTTAGATTCTTTTGCTTCACTTCTGCAAGTTTTGTTAGTGACAAATGGCAATAGTCATTTCTTAAGTGGCTGTTCTACGGGAAATTATGAATTTTAGGAGCTTAAGAAAATGGGGAACGAAACTCTTCCACTGAAATCCAAACTGCTCTGTAAATTAAATGTAGTCAGAAAGTAAAACCTGAACAAAATAAGGAGAAAAACGATTAGAAAGAAGGGCCTGGCATGATGAGGGGTTGTACAGAACTAAAGCCTTGTTAGTATGTCCAAAGGAATATAAAGGAATAAAACAGAGTAGAGGCTTCCCTTCTTTTGGATCATTTTTGTGCTCAGAGCACTACAGTAAAACACGTTCTCATCTTGGGAGAATTCAGCTCTGTGGGACCATGGGATTTGGGAGCACATTGGAAAAGTTCCAGTGTTGGCCTGGAGGGCCCACCTGGCTGGGCTCTGACAGGGACCGTGGGGCTGCTTCTCTCTCCCTCCATTCACTCCAGGAATGTCCAGAGGCTGAAGGGTCTTCCTTGTGCATTGCAGCCACTCAGGAATTTGCACTGAGTGTGTACAGACCTGTCAGAGCACAAGTTATTTCCCTCTGCAGTTTTGAGCACCTCAGTGCCTCGTGCTCAGACCTCTGGAAACAGCAGCTCTCGTGGCTCCGGCTTAGACACTTTGAAACACTGCAGATGCTGTCTTTGAAAGCAGTGGAAAGAATTTTTCATGTGTGGCGCTTAAGAGAAGATCCCGATGACTGTGTTCATCTACTGTGTAAAAAAATAATAAGTTTTCAGGGAAACTAATACAAAATGTCTTCAGACTAGCCTAATCAGATTTTGGGCTCAAAGGAAAGAAATATTGGCAGCTTTTAGTTTGTGGAGTCTCAGAGGTTTTGAGATGGACACAGACTGGCTGCCTTGGGCCCAAATGGAACAGGACCTTCCTACAGGGAAGTAGTAGGGGCTTCTGGGCAGCCCAGCTCTGTGTCTGACATTCCTGAGAAGTTCCTCCTCCTTTCAGCCCTGCAGACAGGACATGTGTTCCCCGGGCTGTTATTTCAGAATGCACAGACTGCAGCTCGCAGTAGGGGTGGGGTAGTAGCAAGAAACCACACGGATCTTTTCATCTCTCTCTGCTTTTACCTGATACTCATGCAAAGAAAATTCCTGCTCTGAGGAGCCTGCTGTACCTGCATCCACAATGGGGCTTCTCCCCCAGCATGGCCAGTCTGATCTTCTGTCTGGAGTTACAGACTTTGTACCTATAAGGGGCTGTCAGGCTTCGAGTTCCTCTTCCTTTAGAAGATATTCACCAAATAAATTAGTTTATGGTAATGGTGGAGGAAGGCTTCCATGTTGAAGGCTCAATTTTCCTCTTAAATATGCGGCCCTGAATTTCTGAGAGATGCAGGAATTTCAGCTTTGGAGGAGCCCCTGGGGCTTTCTCTGTTCTTTCTGACTTTCATGTGTGTATCTAGGATTAGGTCACACATCTCCAATGCAGCTTGAAGGGTTTGTAATGGATGCTGACTGCTATCTTGCGAATGTTAAAATCAGTGACCATGTAACTCTGCGTGGGGGAAGTTAGAACAGGATCAAATTTTGCAGGCTCCCAAGGGCTTTTCTGAGACACGTCTTTCCAGTGATGTCTGGAGTGCAAAAAACCCCCGAAACCCTCAACAACTATTAAAAGCATGCATTTATATTCAAATACTCTTTTCCCCCCTTGCCTGTACTTGACATTTTAGTGAAGATCAGTCAAACACCAATACAATATCTGAACAATGCAGTATCTGTTTCTTTCAGCCTAATGTGAGCTGCGACCCCTCTCATTGCCACATGCCACAGTGCCAGCAGGGTGAACTCGGAGTAATGGGTCCTTTCCTGTTCTAACTGTTGTGATTCTATAATTTCCAAAAAATTGAAATGTTTGACCTGATACCGACAGATTACTCTGTCATTCCTAAAAATTGCTGTGTGTGGGGACTTGTGTCTGGCATGTTATATACTTTGGAAGACGTTGTAATTTCGCCACACATATTAAATTTCAGCACATGATTATTGCCTACAACAATAAATGTTAAATTCATACTGTGTGATTCAAACCAAGCCTTATAAATATGCAGTGGAGTCATATATGCAGCCAGCCAGCATGCCCCCTCAGAATGCCTTCTGACCCCTATAAATAGTGCTGCATTTTTATGGCCTCTTTCTGACAGTCATTCACCAGGTGCTGTGTAACCCAAATTCAGATACTCTCAATTTCTCCCTTGCAGTTAATGCTGGGCATTCAGGCCCTCGGGCACAAAACCTGATGTGCAGATGATACATCTGACACCTCTGAAGAGTGAGGAGCTGAGGTTTCAGTTGTCCAGCACCCAGAACTGGAGCTGTTTCTTCCACAGCCTGAGTTCTGTTGAATCCACAGGACCTTTAGAGCATCCATCCTGCTGGTGAATGGCACGTGGATGTGGAAAAGCTGCACAGTTGCATGGAAATTTTAAACTTCTTTACTTGGAGGGTGACAGAGCACTGGAAGAGGCTGCCCAGAGAGGTCGTGGAGTGTCATTCTCTGGAGATGATAAAAACACACCTGCAGCCTGCCCTGGGTGAACCAGCTTTAGGAGGGGGATTGGTCTGGATGATCTCCAGGGGTCACTTCCAACCCCAACCATTCTGTGGTTCTGTGTGAAATCCCTCTTTTATTTGCCTTAAAACCCTAAGGGTATCCCTACATCAATAATTCTGGGATTCCCTCATTCCTTCCACCACCAAGGCTATTTTTCCACATATGTTAGACTTTGCCACAGCACTGTTGTCCGTGTGCTGTTCTGGATCTTCCAGAAATCCCTTATGATTTAGCCTTGTCATCCCACCCAGGCTTGTCTCAATCTCTGGTCAGTACAGGCCATGAATTGCAGAGTTGCTCCTGGAAGGTTTTCTGTATCAGTGCTTATCTTTCAAGAATAGCATCTGACTTGTCTGTGGGCAGCTGTTGTCTCTGTGTCAGGTGTAGCATTTGGCAGAGCTTCCAGCTGCTGGAGTGGCTGTGAGAACACAGTTCAGCAGCCTTTGGTCTAGGGGAAAAGGTGAGTCTGGGCTTCAAGACTGGAAATCAAATCTGTTGGCACCGAAGGCCCTCTGGGATCTGCCTGTGGCCTTTAGATTGCATCTTTCTGCTGCTCCTGCTCTTTTTCTGGTTTGTCTGCTTCTGTTTCTCCCCGCTTCTTTCAGAAAAAGCTGATGTGAGTCTTCCTTTTATAACATCACATCCAGTTTGCTAAGTGACAGTTGTCACCGACTGTAGGTTCTTTGTCACGTAATTCATTGCTTGATACCTGCTCACCTAAGCATCTCTTAATGTCAGAAGTTTCTTTGAGGGTGACAAAACAGCCTGTGTGGGATTTAAAGGAAGGGGCACAGGTTGCAGGTTAGGATTTTGGGAGGGACAGTGGGAAAAGACGCCTGTGTAAATATGCCAGGTGTAACTGCAGGAGCTGTGCAGCAGCAGCAGCACATAAACAGAGGTCATGGAACCACGAGCATCTTTGAGGTCACATTAAGTGCTTTGCAGCTGGACTGAAGGCCCACGGTGAAGATAAATCTGCAAATTTATCACTGGTGTGCGAGCATGTTGCTGATCCAAGAGAAAGTTTGAGAGCTGGTGGCTGAAGGTTGCCAAGTTTAGAGATTGGCCCGTTAAGGGCAGAATCCTTTATAAAGGAAAGGTACAGTCAGGACCTCCCTAAGCAGAAGATAAACTTGAACCTCACTGACTGAAGAGACATTCACAGAAGCAGCCCAGACTCAAAAGGGAATGTCTGGATTTGTGAATGTGTCTTGGATGCTCTCCTGGCCCGATGTTGTTTTGTCCTCACCCCACGATCACATCAAATTGCCATAGAATGAAAGATTCAGATTTTATTTTGAGAGATGGACGTGTGGACACTGACCTGTGTGGCCACAGGCAGGACACAGAGATAAGGATACCAGGCTGCAAGTTTGGAAATTAAAAAGTTAACATCCTGAGAAATGGTCTGCAGGGAATACATCAGGCAGGGCTTGGAGGGTGGTGTGAGAGGAAGGAGTGTGAAAACGTGGACTTAGATGAATTGCAGAGGACTCAGCAACTTAGCTGATCAAACATGTCAAAGTGTGTGCCGTCAGTGAATTTCAATTAAATGTTCAGCTTTTCAATTTGTTGTTGAGATTAACGCATGAGATCATATGCAATAAATCACAGCTTATTATGCATGTTTATTAATAGCTTTATATTTAGGCAGTGAGGATCAATAATGTTAACACATGTATATTATTAGAATATAATAAATCAGGTAGCTTGTTTTTATTGGTTTTGCTGGGTAAACAACTATTCCAGGCTGTTTGCAACCTCCCCTCCTCCCCTGCATGGCGTGCTGAAGACTAATATTGACCAGCTTTATTTGGAATGAATACAGAATTGTAATATCCATTGGTGCTCAAATGAGACCCCAGTTCTGTACACCCAAGCAAATATTTTACTGTAGTGAGAGGGAAGAAGTGCTGGGAAAGGGGAGTTTCTGTTCTAACCTGGTGCCTCCTGATGTCACCCCTGTGCCATGACAGCCACACTTGCTTATACTGCAGGTAGCAACAAGATTTTGCAGGATAAATTTATATGGTTTTTATTTTATTTACTAAAATGCTGATGCCCTAGCAATAATATAACCACAAGTCCTTTTTTCCAGTCATGTTTGGTGAAGAGATTTAAGAGCAGGTCAGCTCAGATGACCTTGGATCTTGTAGCTTCCTACGTATTTTAAAACATGCTCAATTTCCTTAAAAAGGAAATACAAATAACTCAGTTTCACAAGCTACTTGCTTTGCCTTTTCTGTATTTTCTAAAACTTAGCAGCGAGTTTGGTTATGCTACAAGAGAACTGTATTTATAATCAAGTAAAATCCTTCTAAAAACAGTACTCGGATGATAATTGCATTGAACAGACTATGACAGTCTTTAGTTACCATGATAATAACTGCAACCTTAGTGCCTCTGGGACTTTGACATGATGCTCTTCAATTTTATGCTGTATAGAAGAAGGAGTTCCATGCCAGCATACTTGGCAATTTCTGCAGTCTGGTCTTTGTTTAATTAAACATCTAATATCTTTTCTTTAGCCCTAATGATAAAGTGGGGATTTTTATGATTATTACTATAACTTCAATTAAAGCATTAAATCTGTTTGCTTTCACAAAATAAAACAGTTGAGAGGAATTTCTTTTAATTATGCTGCACTTGTCCTCTGGTGTCAACTCTCTGACATTCTATGGCACTTTATTTGAGGTGCTTCGTGCCTTGCTGAGGTGAAATGCAGTTTAGATACTGAAGCAAACTATCCTATAAAATGCTACATTGTAAATATAAACCTTTATAAACCTCTTGGGAGGGCCTTTCTAAGCGAAGAATTAACATGTTCCATGATTCAGTCCCGTAAAATGAAAAGTAGCCCCTGCTCTGAGTGTTAATTTGCAGTGCAAGCCCCTAAATCTTTACCTTCCATTGACTCGACTCTGGAATTCATACTCAGCCTAGCAAAAATTGTCAGCTTTTTTTTATTATGCTTTTACTACCAAAAAAACCCCACCTCCAAATAGAGACAAACTTGGACAAATTGATCTGCTTGTAACCCCCTGTATCAAATACAACACCTGTTGAGAGATTCTATGATGAATATTTTTTTGATGAGCACCTGTTTTTCATTTTGCTGTGGATTTGCTTGCTGACTTTTGTTTGCTTTCCCCACCCTGAAGAACCTCCGTATTTCACGGCTGAACCCCAGAATGTGATTTTGGCTGAGGTGGAGAAGGACGTGGACATCCTGTGCCAGGCCATGGGTGAGTCTGTAAAAGTGTTCTAGCCTGGATTGATGGCATGTGTGTGTCCAGTCTGGAAGGAATCATTTTTATTCAAACCATCTTTGTATGCTTTTAATGTTCAGAAATCTCTGTGTTACTGCTGATTATCACAGGTCCCATATACAAGGAAGGGGGGTGGCTTTTCCCCTTGGAGAATTGGGCAGTTCTTGTAATTCAGTTTAGTTTGGAACAATGCTGGCACGTTGATGTTTGTCTGTGGGGAGCACAAGTGCTGCTCCTGTCGCTCTGGGATCCTGCCTGTGCTTCAGAGTTGTCACCAGACAAGAGATTTTAATATCTTGAGCCAGAAAATGGGCTGAGGGAAAAGCACTGTTATGGAACCCATCATTTGCAATGCAAACAGTCATTATTTTCAACAGTTCCGATGTCCTTTCTTCTAAAACTTAGGGGACTTTTATACTGAATAGAAATGTCAGTAACTGACGTCTGAATGTAGTTATGAAATCTGCAGGAGGACTATTATAGGTGGTTTTTAATTGGCAGGTGTTTTATTATTATAAAAGGCTTCAAATGTCTCTAATTCCACCTAACTAAAATCGTGTTTCGAGTTGAGTTCCACAGGAATGCAATCACCTCCTATTTCAGCGCTCTGGTAAGGTAGGAGACATTGTCATGATGTGTTTAGAGCAGGTTTCTCAAAGCCACCAAATTTCCGCGTGACTCTGGCAAGGGACTGAACATTTTGTTGTCTCACTTTCCTGAGAGCTGAGTTTAAGAAGCAGCACATCATAAAATGCCATGAGATCCTTAGGGAAAAAGATCACATCCTTGATTTAAAAAGTGCCCAAACCTAACTAACAGCTTACTTGTGTGGTGTCTTTCTCCAAATCAGAGCCAATAAAGACGTTTTTTACTGCGTGATTATGTTATCGCCACTATGATTTAAGCATTTTTCTCTCTGTTTTGTGTAGGAAGGAGTCAGCAGTGCTGTTCTAGAAGGAATCTTTGCAAACTGTGTGATAAGGAAGTGCACGTGTTAAGGGTGCTCTGGCTGATTTGGAATTTCAGAAGCCTATGATGAGATCTCTTACAAAAAGCTCTTATGGAAATGAAGCTATCAGATGATAAGAGACAATGTCTTCTTGTTAATTAACAGCTTTTGAAGCAAAACACAGCAGGACCTGCTGTCAGTGGAGTTCCCCAGGAACCAATCTGCTGTCTCTAATGTTTTTCAGGGATTGAAAAATTAAAAAAAAACAAGACAACCCAACCCAAAACCTGGAGGAATCAGGGGGACCTGAGGTTGACTTCACCTCTTCCTTCTCCCCTAACTCTTGCTTTGAGCAGTTTAGTTCCCAAGGGGGTTAATGGGGCACTCATAACCATTCTCAGTGGAGATATGGGAACCCTTATTAGGCAAAATTAATTATTTCTGCTCAACTCTTGTAGTGCACATCTGATTTGCTGATGTACGTGGTGCAGGAGCATGAAAACCTGTTTCCCTGCGGATTATTTTGCCGAGTATCTATAATACATGTAAGGGGCAGGTACTAGAATTAAACATAGAGGAGTTTTGATCCATTATTACACAAATCTGGCAATTGCCAGCACTTAAAGAGGGTAAACGAAGAGCTGCCTCCCTGCTCTGAGCTGGGAGAATGAAGCACTGGGGAAACTGCAGAGCTGCCCTCTACCTTTGCTACAAAAGGAAGACAGACTGTATTTCCACCAGCCCCATCAGGTTCTGTGCACAAAGCCCATTTGCCAAGACTTCGTGCACTATGAATGTGTGAGAGACAGATTAATTTCACAGTATAAGCAGAGATTAACTGTAAATAAAATTGCAACTTGCAGCGACCAGCTCCCTGCGCCCTGTAATGGAGTTGCTGTGTATCAGGCCACAGGAACCAGGCTCTGCTGTTTATCTTCCTGCAGTGGCCGATGCTGCCTGAATGTTCAATGGGTTTCCTTTAAGTGCTCTTTCTTATTTGCTTGTGGAAAGTTTAGAGCTGCAGGCAGTGGTGGTGGTGTCTGGGGAGCTCAGTTAATTGGACTTCAGTTCTACCTGTTTAGAGAAGTAGATGGAAGAGATGCTTTGGGGATTCCCCAGTAGCTCACTGAGATCTAGAGGAGACGGTAAAAAATAAATAACAAAGATGACACAGTGAATATTCTGAGTCTTTCATCGAGGTTCTTAAGTTAAATTTGGCAGAGAGTCAAGCAGCTGTTTCACAGATGGAGGAGCTGAGCCTCAGGTTCCGTAAGTTATTTGCCCAAGGTTACAGAAGAAGTGGCAAAGCCAGAACCAGCGTCTCTGTTTCCTGCCTTCCCTTCTCCCCCTTGACACTAGATTAATTTGTCTGTGAAAAATGAATAGTGCTGCACACAACTGAGAGAGAGAAGGTTATTTTATTTATTATTGCCAGTCTTTTAGGCCACTCTCACCTCTCAAGCAGCAGGGTCGGGCTGATACTGCTCAGAAAGGTAGAGTGCAAAAGGTCTTTAAAGTGTTCTCTTCATAATTTTTTCACCAGGCGTTGTTTAGAGAAGACAAGAAGCAAAATTCCTTTGGGGATGTGTGGAGAGGAAAGGTTGTGGGGTGGGTAGAAGAGGAAGAGAAGAAAAGCTGAGTTTAAACATTTTTATAGCCAAACAGGTAGCAAAATTAGAAGAGAACATGTGTACAACTTGGAAGACAAATCTCTCTGGGAAGATCACTAAAGCCCAAATGAATGCTGCTGACAGGCATCAGAGTGCTCAGATAAGATCCTATTATTCAGACTCATAACTTTGAGTGGAGGAAGATACCCGTAACTGAAAAGTAGAGAAATAGAGACGGTAATATTCAGTTTGTCAGCTGAGTTGGTGATAGGAAGGTGAATCTCACAGTGATTATAGGATTAGAAGGTTTGCCAATACTGTTAGTAGAATGGGATTTATGGAATGACACCAGTGTTAAAGGTTTGAGTATTCTGAATGCAGGATTTCATTATTTCCTCAGTGCCTATCAAGTCTAATGCGTGGGAAAATGGAGTTGCTATTATTTAAACTTGAAATCATTTCCTGGCTTCTCAGCATCAGGAGAACTATTCCATTTTGCATCATCTGTTTCTTCATTACTCAGTGATAATTTGTATTTGCCCAGGAGGATTTTCAAGAGATGAATAACACTCTCACCGAGAATTGTGAACATTGAAATTTACGCTAATTCTGTATATGGGCTGTTGTATGAAATTTAAATTATGCCTATTGCAAGCTCCTACACCACGTCTATTCTCTGTCAGACAATGCACTCTACATAGTGGGTTTCTTCCTGAGATGATTATCTGCATTATGAGTATATTTTATTTTATCAGCAGAACAAAAGCATCAGAGGTGATTGAAGTAAATGATACATGTTTATAAAAGTAACAACAGCAATTGGATGTTGTTTTTCAGTCATTTCCATACGTTGTTTGTACATTCTTTCCAGAGTTAATACAGCTTTTGTCTGTATAAAGAGAGTAAGTACACTGAGAGAAGATATGAATGGAAGTATAACACAGTAGTATTTAACTTTGGGAGTTTTAAAATGATAATGATGATTATATAGATCTTTCCATGGCACTTTTGCTCTAAGAACATCAAGCGACTTGCCAGCATTGCAGTGAAATTCATTGTCTGCAGATGCTCAATTTGTCAGTGACATCCCATCCTCTATGCTTTGGTGACACTGTTTTTCTCTGTTTGGGCAAATTTCACTCACCCATGAATTTAAGTCCGTGGTCTCTTACCTTATTGCAAGAGATTTTCTAGGTCTGAGGTTTTAAGTGAAATGTGTTCAAAAACACCTCAAGTGCTGTGCCCTCAGTTCAGGAAGGACGTTGAGCGGCTGGAGCGTGTCCAGAGAAGGGTCTGGAGTGTAAATCCTGTGAAGAGCAGCTGAGGAAGCTGGTGGGGCTCAGCCTGGAGAAAAGGAGGATCAGAGGGGACCTTCTCGCTCTCCACAACTCCCTGAGGGGAGCTCGTAGCGAGATGGGGGGTCAGGCTCTGCTCCAAAGGAACAATGGGGCAGGATGAGAGAAATGGTCTTAAGCTGTGCCAGGGGAGGGTCAGGTTGGACATCAGTAGGAATTTCTTCCCAGAAAGGATGATCAGACATTGGGGAGGTGCCCAGGAAGGTGATGATCTTGGAGGTCTTTTCCAATCTTAATTACTCAGTGATTTTCTAATCACATAATAAAATACCTGCCTCATTTCTGATCTCTGCAGAGAACCCCTGGCATTTGATCCAGTAGGGGTTTCTGGGATGTAAGCATAAAACAGTGACTGATAGGAGCAGTGGGATGGGAACAGCTGTCTAAGACTGTTCTAGGCCCCTGACATCTCTTGAGGAAAAGAGAATCCTACACTATTTGTGTATAATAAATTTACAGCCACTTCATCCCAGCTGACGGGGACGTGACAGCAACAAAAATATGTGTGAAATAACTGTGTCAGGGTTTGTGGAACATGCACATGAAAGAAAACAGGAATAAATGGGATTGTAAGTTTTATCTAGGCTAGGAATTTTATTTCTCTTTATGCCTGTTTTTTTCAAATAACAGGTGAAGCTTGAGACTGAATAAAAATAATAATAATTTAAAGCTATCCCAATGTTGGCAACATGTTGTTTATACATCGGCTCAAACTAAGGTGCTAAATTGGGACTCCAATACAGCCATGTGAGCACTTCATTTTTCAAGTGTAATTTGCCATTTCCTTTGTATTTCAGCTATCTTAGCTACAGTAGCACAGAGGAATCTTATTTGGGATGGAACAGTCTTACAGACTGGCTGTATTGCCACATTGCTGCTGTTTAAGGAGCACGATTCCGGCTTTCAACATGAAATTGCTCCAAATCTTATTTTGTAGTAGCATGAAATATGATTGGGTGAAGAAAGTAATTTGATAACATGTTTTCTCAACATTTCCCCTTCAGTATTTGCTGGTTTTATTCCCTCGTGTCCTGCAGCGTGTTATTACCATGGATAATGTGAGATGCAGCCTTCATTTATCTAAAGCGCCTTGGAAAAAAAATAAATAATTGGCGTAGAACGATGGGGAAAGTGGGATATGACCACACCAGTGCTTTGCAAAGATTAACAGTGATTTATTTTTGTTTGGATAGGTGTTCCCATCCCCACGCTGGTGTGGTACAAGGACTCGGTTCCCCTGAGCAGGCTGGAGAACCCCCGGTACAAGGTGCTGCTGAGCGGGGGGCTGCGGATCCACGCGCTGCGGCCCCAGGACGCCGGCATCTTCCAGTGCTTCGCCAGCAACCAGGCTGGGGAGATCCAGACCTACACCTACCTGGATGTGACCAGTGAGTGAGGAGTGGTGGTACGGGGTGCAGCAGGTGTCATCCCTGTAGGTGACCCCACACCCATCGCGTTTCTCTGAGTGATGCCACGATGCTTCTTTTGCTTTTTATGTATTAGACCCTCTTTATATACTCTTTTGTATAACTTTTATGTATTCTTAAGGGCCTTTTAGCCCACATACTCTTAATTGTTCAGGTTTGGTAACCAGCATAGGCCCAGTATTCTGTTAAGCCAGGAGACCAAACATCTTAGAAGCCTCAGACACCAAGGTCTTCTCTGGAACACATTTTGTAAACTAAGATTGGCCTGTCCAGGGGGGGAAAGTTACTCAGAGAGGGGGGTTCGCTCAGCCTCTCATTGGGGAATCTTTGATAGATACGCTAATTGGTAAAGCCTTCAAACGATTGTGTGTGCATTTCGGGGGTGCCCACGGGGGAGCATTTTGGTGTGCATTTGGATGTGCATTCCAGCGTGCTCCGCCTGGACGGAGTGCACCAAGGATCCTTAAAATAAATACCAAGGTAAAATCCCTTCTTCCTCTCTAACCGTGTTTGGCTCTTGATTTTAAGACCAGGGAAAGGCATCATGAGCTGCTTTAGTTTGACTCACAGAACCCTGATTTCTTGTCAAGTGTAGCTGCCCCAGCTGTAAGGAACCCCAAAATGCCCTTGTGGCCTCAACGCAATCTGCTGAAGCCTGTGGAAAAGCTCTCCACGATATCAGGAGAGGTTGAGGTGAACTCCCCTATTTCACACAGCAAAAGGAGATCTTAGTGGAGAAAAAAAAAAAAAAAAAAA
>VZRV01000080.1:436369-583056 GCA_013398115.1 Falcunculus frontatus
TTAATTTCGAAATACTTTTATCTTTCCTTCTTATTTCCACTCTAATGTAATTCTGTCCTGGAGATGAGCTACTGCTTCATGATTGTGCATGCTATCATTTTATTTGCCTTTGTCTGTAACTGCATTTAGTTGGGGAAAGGAAAGAAAGTTCAAGTTAAATGTCTTTTTTGGCCAAAAAGTCAGATTAAATGGTTTTGTTAATGAAGTGCATGCTTCTCTGTGGAAGAATTACAAATCCTAGTAGTCTCTTTTAAAAGTGGTTATTAACAGTAATTTCTGTAATATTAAACTTCTCTTCAGGAAGCTGATTTTTAGCCCAGAAGCAGTTTGCACAAACTGACCAGAATTCCTACTGGCCCCAGAAAATAAATCAGCCCCCGTTCAATATAGATCTAGGAAACTGTAGGAAAAAAACTTCAATAAAATGCATCTGGGGGAAAATAAGAGAGAAAGAAACTTAGAAAATGTCTTGGGTAAGGCTCAGGTTCTAAATTCTTTTGGCTGACATTTAAGTTTCAAAGTTAATGCCTTTCTCAAGTTGCTTTTCATCTTAAAGAACTCTGTTATGAAGATGAAGGAAAATAGTTTTGTTTATCTAGATTTCTCAAGTTCCCCCCAAACACCCATTTTGAGCTTTATGTTCCTTTTTCTTTAACCCATCTTACTTGCACAGGTACAAGCGCTGATAGATTTTTATTTTCTGTGTAGGTAATAAACAGGATTAGGCAATTCCTGGGAGATGAATAAGAAAAGGTTACAGTCACTGCTGAAAGGTTTTCATGTCTTATGGTCATGTCCTTCTCCATGATCAGCTCTATAAAAGTGGATGTAAAGTAGTCCATGGTGATAGTTAAAGGCTCTTTCTGAGAGTTGATGCACTGAGTTTGTTTGAACTTTTTATTCTAGACATCAAACCAGCCTTCATCCAGCCCCCAGAGGACACCACAGTCACCGAGGGGATGACTGCAGTGCTGACCTGCGAGGTTTCAGGGGCTCCACGACCTGCCATCTCCTGGAAGAAAGGTAGCCAGTTATTTACCTGTAGAAGAGCTTTAATCCACATTTTCCTGTCCATTCCTGTCACTGAGATCCTGTAGATCCATTCAGTGCCTGTTTCCCCCTTCCCCTCTCCCGTGAGCTGTGGGTTTGCTGTGGCGCCGTTGTGAGCCAGCGCCCGGGCAGGATGCAACATTTTGGAAGAGCTGGAATTGCAGTGCCTGATCCCTGAGCCCACCTGACACTGATCATGCTGCTTCCCCCTCATGTGTTTCAGGAGAGCAGATCTTAGCCAGTGGCTCGGTGCAGATTCCTCGCTTCGTTCTCCTCGAGTCTGGAGGGCTCCAGATAACGCCCGTGTTCCTGCAGGATGCTGGCAATTACACTTGCTGTGCAGCCAACTCTGAAGGAGCTCTGAATGCTTTTGTGATGCTGACAGTGTGGAGTAAGGATAATGCTTTGTTTAAAGTCTAACTTTAATCAAGTATTAATCAGTTTTTGTACGCTCAGGAAATTTTCATAAGTAATTATGCTTTTCTCGTTAATAGAGATACTTGTTTGATTTAATAGGAATAATGTGTCTATTTTAGGAAGCCTATCACAAATACCCTTTTTGTTTGGAAAATTATGCATATAAATCTCTATTTTGTGAAAGGAAGTGTGTTTAAATAGAGCTTCAATCACAATTACATTTTCACTCAGGTTTTGCTTTGGCGTCGTGCATTGCAAGTTAGAGCTTTCCACTTGTAGATTTGGCTGTTTGCAGGTGGTTTCTGCCTCCAGGAGCGTGAAGGCAGCAAAGATCAGTCCCTGCTGGTACTGAGGCTGTGGCCACAGTTACAACAGATAGGATTTTCCTCATACTTTTGTATTTTTTGTGACCCTGGGTGCCGTTGGAAGCCAAATCAAAGCGCAGCAGATTTCAGCTAATCCCTCATGCTACAGACTGGTGTGAACCTATGAAATGGTTTTGTCATTCACCATTTTCCCTTGATCTCTATATTTTTTATTTCTTCTGATATAAAGAAGAGAGTCTGATCCAAGAGGTTCACCTGTGTTACTCCCAAGTGAGTTAAATTGAAGCGTAACATGCTTTTTGCTACTCAAGGTACAAAATAATGATCCGTGAGTTTGGGACTAAGAGCAACTAAAAATAATGAAGGTGATGAGGATTAATAGAGAAGTGTTGTGGCCCTCTCTCCTCTCCAGCACTTGAAGTACTGATTATGCTGCTGATGAGTGCTGCATATTTGGCATTTGTTAATCCCCAAACTCTGTACCTAAATCAGCCACATTTTTCCTTTTGAACTTTGGAATACCTGAAAGCATTTCTGGCAGTAACTGTAATGTATTTGTGTCATGTGGCCACTGTATTTACATCTTATTGACAATATAGAGTTGGTATAGATATCAGGGTGGTGTAAATTGAATGAGATCCAGGATCAAGTAAAGGAGATCCTTCCTCTTAATTCTCAAAGCTATGGTTCTTACATGTATTAAAGATAGTTCCTGTTCATTGTACTGCATGGGGGGAAGAAATGTGAATATAACCTGATGTTTGTGTAGCAACAGCACCATTATAAAGCCAGAAGTTTTACACAGGTACATCAGGAGTAATGCTAAAAATTCCGTGCTATTAGAGTCAGCTTTTGATTTTGCTGATGGTCCCTTCTTGTGCGTGTGTGAGATATCTCAGTAGATGCTGATTATCTCTGTAGGGATTTGGGACTTATTAACATTATCCACATATCTTCCATGCTCATCCTGGTTGTCTCCCTGCCTCAGCTGATGCTCTCTGCTGCTGCTCCCACGTGTGACACATAATGGGGATCTTTCACACCAGATCTGGTTGCTGTAGTTACAGCAATTATTGTGTTCTGAGGCTCCAGGAGGGGCTTCAGTAAGGATGTTCTGAAACATTTGAGTAAACAACATATCTTTCTTACGTGGAAGATTTTTCTACCAGAAAAGCTCCTCCTCTGTCCTGGGGTTGATGAGGTTGTGGGATGCCGTTTAAGTTCACCTCTTTCTCAGTATTTTTCGATTGCATTCTTCCTTGCACAGATTTTCCTTGGTCTTGTTTGTGTTGTTGCTGCTCCAAACAGTGTGGCTCGTTTCCTAACTCAGCACTGTCTTCCACATACTCATTAAGACTTCAGGGAATTGCCACAGACACTTGGACAAGCCAAGGGATAGTTCAGAGAGCTTTACCATTCTTCTCCTCTGGGCTCAACCCATGCCCTCTGCTGCTGTGCCTTCTCTGCACCCCACAGCGTGTCACCTGTGTCCCAATGACTTTGGAGGGAGGGGAGCCTTCACAGCAGAGGCTTGAAGAGCAGTAGCCTGCTTGCTTTGAATGACAAAGGCTCGGTGGCTGCTCTCTGAGTGAATACTCCAGTCAAAAGGCTCTAATTTCACCTGAGCTGTGCCTTGTGCTCCTTTCAGATCGCACTGCCATTGTCCGCCCTCCCGAGGACAGCACGGTGATCAAAGGAACCACAGCCACCCTGCGCTGCGAGGCCACTCACGATCCCAGAATTTCAATCAGGTTGGTGGTGTCACTTCTCGTTTGTGTGGTTTATCCCAGCTTAATTTTATAAGCTGCATGAATAGCATTAGGTGAAAAGTTTCAGGACCCCAGATTTTCACACCAAACCCCTGATTACTGCATTATGAGGTTGTACACTGTATCATTAATCATATAAATCCCATCTTCCATTTCAGCCTTATGTATTATTTACAATGAGCTATGTTCCACTTCATGACTTCAATATAGCCTTCCATGATTTTACTGTCAAGGTTAATACACTATCAATAAAACCAACTTGTCAGAGGCTGATACTTAATGAGAGTAAAAGCCAAAGAGAAGGAATAGGATTTCAGAAGTGTTTACTCTGGGGTGCATAAAAGCCACACAAGAGATGCCCCTGGTTTCCGAAACAACTCAATAACTTGGGCTTATAGTCTGTTCTAACTGTGTAAAGGAAACCAGAATTTCTCTGGACTCTTAAAATTTGCATTAGAGCATTTGGAGGAAGCTCAAAACTTGAAAATAAATTTGCCATGAAAATTATTGTAGTCTGAAAGCAACACAAATGAAATAAAATGCAAGGAAGAGCTCGGAGAGTGTTTGAAGGGTGAACTGCAGAAAGAACTTCTGAAAGAGAACTATGGATATAGAAATTTCAGTTAGAGGTAGGAAACTGTGAGTCTGTGGTCTCTCCACACCTCTGTGACATATTGGGAGGTGTGTTTTCGATAGGTGAGCTCTAGCAAACCTTCAACTGGTCTTGGCAGTCCAATGTTACAGAGCCTGGGCAGAGCTGGGCCAACACCCACCATTCACTGCAGAGTTAACATTCTAGTGGGGGTGAACTTAAGAACATGGACATTTGAGTGCTCCATTTTTTCCTTGTAAAATACATAATATCTCGGATGGAATTACATTTTTCATTCTGATCACTTGATCTAACACTTAAATTTGTAAAAGGCACTGCTCTTGAAAGTAGCTGCAGGGGCCTGTCATTTTTAACACGTGATGACAGGAGCTGATACCTTCCAGCAGAGTTAAAATAAATCTATTCTGGTGTTCTTATGGGTAATCAATAACTGAGACATTGTAATACTCAGGTACCTTTGGAAGAAGGACAGTGTTGTAATAAATCCGTCCAGCAGTTCGAGGATCACGGTAGAGAAGGATGGAACCCTCCTCATCAGCCAGACGTGGTCGGGTGACATCGGGGATTACACCTGTGAGGTCATTTCTTCTGGAGGAAACGACTCCAGAACGGCTCGGCTGGAAGTGATGTGAGTACTCCAACTTAAATGTTCACTACACTTGGTTTCAGACACCTTCGGGTATTTTTCTAGCATTTAATTCTAGGTGATCTGGAGAGTCGGCAATTCTGATTTTTGGTGTGGGTTTTTTTTAAGGGAAATCAAGCCTGGTTCATTGCTGATGAAATTTCCTTGAAATACTCTGCTCTGATCTCATGGCCAAGCCTGCTTTGAGCAGGAATTTGGACCAGAGACTTCCGAAGGTTCCTTTAAACCTGGATCCTTCCATCACCCCATGCAGTAGGGCTTTCCCATGAAGCCCAGGTGCTGTGCTGTGATGCCAAGGTTTGGAAACAAGAAAACGTTTTCTTCCTTTTAGTACTTTTTCTCTGTTAAACATTTATCAGAATAGCTGGTCCCTGGATGGGCATTGCTTACTCTTGCATTCTCTTTACACATCATTTTTCAGGAAAAAAAAAAAAATTATGTATGACTTTCTTTATTCCTATGGATCTTTAGAAATAAAAACAAGAAAATGCTTAAAGTGCCATTCAGTTCTGGAAAAGGATTATAAAAATGTCATTACAGGATTCCATATTTTCTATTTCTGTTATTCCACTGCGGTGAAGTGCACTTCCATTTTATTTTTATCACTAAAAGCAACAGCTGTGGGTTTGGTACAAGTGTGGAGCAGATCAAATGAAAAGGAAAAAAAAAAAAGGGTAATGTTTTATGTAGAGTTATTTATTTATTTATTTACTTGAGTAGTGCCGCATGCTTTAATTTAACTAAAATTGCATCTGTTTCTGCCGGTCATGGCTGATGTCTCTGAGAAGATGGCAATTGTGTGGTTGGCAGTGTAATGAGTTCACCTCTGAGATTTGCTATGCAGAGGGCTGTTTGATACAGCATTATTCTGACAGTGCCAAGGCTCCATCAGATGCCCATTTTCCGAGAACGGTCATACATTCTTTTTCTAATTAAGCACTCCTCAGCTCTCCTCCCGGAGTGCATTTTACTGCTGGTTGGAATCCAAGAGCAGAAGACAATTCAGAATATATTGCTGCTACATAACCATGCTTGCTGTTCTCTGAGGCAGCTTTTGAATGGAGGGCAGAAAATCATGGAGTAAAGACTGAAAAGAGTGTTAAAGCTTGGACTTTGAAACAAAGCTATAAATATGCGCTAAACACTTCAGCTGTGGGATGGTTCTCTAATGCTGAGTAGCAAAAGCTGCCCTGTGCAGCCCAGTACAGCACAGGGGATGGATTTACTTGCAGTTCCCTACTGACCACAGAGGAGCTTCTTTTATGGTCCATAAAATCTGGGCTAGAAGTTGGTTGGGAGAGACTCATCCTGTGTGCAGTGCTGAGGCACCCCAGCTGTTCCAGCTGTGCTGCCTGGCTCTCCATGCACTGGCTCTTAATCCTGCATCTCTACTTCCTTTGATGTTCTGTTGCTGATCGCCCATCACCTGTTTTTCCTGGAGGAATTAAAGAAATCTATCAGACCCGCTCTTTCAGAGGAGTTGAGTAACTGATAAGTCACTCAATAATACCTTGAATTGTGACATTTCATTTCAAAGCAGGGCTGCAGGTAGTGCAATACTGCCAGAGAACATTGCATTTCCTTGCAGCTTTCATCATTATCCTTTGGCTCAGCAGCACAGATCTGCGAGGAAGAGAGATACATGATACAACAGGAGGGAAATGAAGAAGAAAATATGTGGAAAGGAAACGTCTGAAGTAAAGCTTAAATTAAATTCCAGCTTGTATAGGAATGACAGATCTATAACATTCCCTGTTCTCCCAGATGATTCCCTTGTGCAGAGCATTAACAAACAGGGCATGCACGTTCCCATCGATGAGCACTTACACTTCAGTGCCTTGAGTAGCACTAATGTCAGACAAATGTTCAAAGGAGGCCTCTCAACCAATTACAGACTGGAGCAGTCACCAATGGATAATACTGTGGCACACAAAGCCTTGCCTGACAACTCCAATTGTCTCCCCACCTTTTTCCCTCCAGGAACCAGCGTGCTCCTCCTCTACCTCTGTGCCCGTCAAGAGGAATTTCCAAAGGCACAAATAAGTTTGTTACTGATTTCTCTTCAAACTGATTCAATTGAAAACCGTTGACCTTCAGGGTGACCTTCAGTTATTTAATCTCTGAGTGGTCCAGTTTTCTAACCTCTGAAAAGAAGGAAAGAAAACTGTCTTTCTTTGCCTCCCCTTGCTGGAAGTCAGGCTTGGGGGGAAAGGTGGTGCTCCTTGCTGGAAGAGCCTGCACTGGTAGCGCAGCACGGATACACTGGTGCTGCAGGCAGGATGGATCATCTTCCTCAGCATGAAAGAAGAAATAAAATATTTGCAAAGGAAAGCCAGAAAACTAATGAAGAACTTGCTAAAGTGCAGACAAAGGTTACCTTGCTCATCAATTTTGCACTGATGGTACTTGGGCACAGAAACTAATTGCTAGTCAAGATACTCTATTCATTCATTTGTCTTCCCTCTAAATGTGTTTATTCTTCATGTACATCACTTGATTTGATTTGCACGAGGTAAAACATTTGCGAGTGATGTTTCTATTCTGCAAGAGATAGATTTTAATTTTACACTGACTTTGCTTTTCTCCTAGTAGAGTTTCTCAACTCCATTTCAGAAACATTTGGTAACGAGCCCCCGGCTTCTCTTGCATCCCTCCAAGTCATAGGGTTTGATCCTGAAAGTAATTGCATGTCATGAATCATCCCGGCTTCATTTAGCTTACTTTTATAGTCCTGCAAATACCACCCTGAAATACATACAGAAGGAAAAAGGCCTGTTCCTAAAGCTGCATAAGCTGAGTTATCACCATGTATCACTCACCTGATGGGAAACTGTGCTGATTTCAGCTCAAAGTATCCTGAGGATTCTCAGTATGTATAAAATATGCAGAATTACCACTACCTGTGCCTGATGATACCCACTGCTCAATATCAGCCCGTCTGCAGCCCATGCTAGAGGATCTCTTTGTTGAATGAATGTGACTGGAAAGTATGGTAATGCTGCATTGTTGGGAAATCAAAGCCCTGTACAAGCCTCTGTTATGTCACAACATATAGTAAAATCTTTTAGGCTCTTTTTTCTATGCAAAAATATGGGAAGGACATTGTAATACAAAAATAGGCAATTTATTCCTGGCAGCAAGTTCATCTTCTTTCAGTTCTCTTTCATCAGAGAAAGAACTATTATTGTTCTGTCTTCTTCAAAAGCAGGAGAGGGGAGCTAACCACTTATAATAAACCCCAGTGGGTTGCCAGGAATGCACAGTATTGCCTTTGTCAGCCATCTATACATGAATTTGGATACCCTTTTTGGTGGAGTATTTATAATTGCTGCTTCTTCCAATTTCTTCCCAATATACCCCATTTAAAAAATTATTGCTAAAATTAAAATCAGTCTGACCAATGCGGGGTAAGGGATAAAAATGATGTCCCATTACAAACATAACTTGATACAGATCCCACATCCCTTGGTTCCAATAGTCCATCCCATCTCCTTTCTGCAGGGAGTGAAAGCAGGAAGAATGTCAAACTTGAAAATAAATTATTCCTTCCTCACTGGACAGAAGGCTTCTATTTATTTTTCCAAGCTCTCTATTGAGATGTCATCCAAGAAGCAAGGTTCACTGCTGAGTCTGAGTGCACTTGATACTCAAAGGAGAAATATCACCCAGAAATGCATTTGGAAATAAATGCCATTGTGTCTGTTTGTCATTGAAGGTATAGCAGGAATGTAGGTATTTTCAGCAAAAAGAAAGCATAAAATTCAAACCCCTTTCCCAAGTCATCTCTAGATCTGAGCAAACTGAAATGGGAAATAAATCTGTGCACTCTGGAACGTGGCAACCCTTTAATTCCAAAAATTCACCTTCTTTACACACCTGTGAGAGGCAAAGAACCTCAAAACTCAGGGCTGCCTCGCACTAATTCTTCCTGCATTTATAAATTGGAGAGGATTCTTCTGCAAGAGAAACGGCAAAGTCCTGAGCAACAGTTGCCACGTTTGTTAATTTAAACCATGATAAACTTTTACGAGCAGAGCCATCAGGGCTGAGCGCTGCGTTCCCTCCCCGCCTCAGCCCCGTGCCGTTATCGGCTGTGGCAGATGAACCACCTGCTCCCGAGCAGACCCTGCCTGGTGGACCTGACTGAGGGAATCGTTTGTGAAATAGGAGCAGGGCTTTTCATAAACTGACAAGAAAACTTGTTTAATCTCCTGTGCCTTTTTAGTAATCCCCTCTTCAGTCACAGTCTCTTTAATTACCTGCTGTTGGACCGTTTTTCTCAGAAGTCTCTCCAAACCGTGTCTGGTTTATTTTCCTCAGCAAATAGTCTGCTTTTAGCTAATTTTATAAAACCCTCTATGTGTTTGCTGAGTGAATTTTTCAGCTGCCCTCTGGCAGTGATGAGCTGACTCAAAACATTAAGGTTTCTGTTTTGAGCATGTATCATCTGCAACTGGCTAATATTTCTCTCCCAGATTGTCACGAGGACTTCATGTTCTTTTCTTGCAAATGCACTATTTTAATTGCTTTGTCAGAGTTCCCTCAGGTCACCTTGGTGGCAATGCCATTAACCCTGGGCTTATCTATCAATTACAGATTTTAAAGCGTCCTTGGACATATTTTGCTATCACACAAAATAAGTTGTGCAAAACTTGCCTCCATGCAACTCTTCAGCATTAGAAGAGTGAGGTTTTAAGATGCTCTATATTGAAAAACTTCCATATATTTCCTGTTGGGGCTTCAGTGAACAAAAGAAAGATAATAATGCTGGAATTACACTTTCAGTGTCTGGTCAAGGGCTTGTTCAGTGCTCTGGGTGTTACTGTCCTAAACCTCATCCTCTTTCTTGGTGCATTAGAAGCTGACCAGTTCTACTCTGAGGTCCTCCTCACCCTGATAAAGGGTTGAAATCAGAATTCTCTGCAATAATTTCTTGGGTGTTAGGAGCACGGAAAAGTAATCCTCTTAAAGGAAAAATAGAGGCAATGATCTCTTTGGGGAACGTGAATATTCATGATGGTGGGACAGGTCTCATTTATTATCCCTTCCACAGAGTATGTGGTAGCAAATGAGAAGGAGACAAAGCGTAAGTGCTTGCTAAAGCAGAAATTACTACTTATTAATCTCTGCTTTTGTATACTTCAACGAGAGAGGTACACTCCTGTGCTGAAATGTCTTTGTAGCTTTAAATATTTATTTCTGTCCAGGTGTGTTTCTTAGGCACTTGTTCTGTCTGCCTCAAGGGGTTTAAATCTGTGAGCACCATCTGTTGCTGTTGAGCGTGGACACGTTTGGGTAAAAACTGTGATATCTGTGGTGTCCTGGATGGAGGCAGCAGCTCACGCTACTCAATCTCTGTCTGAGCAGAAGGTGCCCATCTCCTTCGTGCAGCTGCAGATTGTCATTGTCAGTCTGAGAGAATAATCAACTAAACCCAACTCCTAAGCAAACAAAACCCCGGGTTTTAACTCAGTCTGTGTGTTAAAAAATAGGGGAAAGGGGACGTCCCCTCTTCAAAAGTCTTCTGAGTCTTGTGCACTTGGAAGAAGAGACTGGGCTTTAAGTCTTTCTTAGTTGTGTTGTCTCTGTCTTCAAGTGAGCTGTTAATTGAGCCCTTCTAACCTATGGGAGATCAAGGGTCGTAAATGCACACCTTGAAAATACCCTGAATAGATACGAGGAGTTCTCATTTGCTGCCCAGAAAAGCAGACGTGGGGATAATCTGCTGTGAGCTCCCCCTCAGCCATTCCTCCCACATTGCTGCTTCTCTGGCCATCATCTTCCAGAAGGAGCTGGAGCCACAGCCCCTCTGAGCTCTTCCCCACAGGGACTGGTGATAAATGAAGTGGGGACTGGGACTTCTGTGAGCCATGTAGCAACAAGACGTTTCACTCTTCCCTTCAGTAATTACCTTTGCCAGCTTAATCACAAAAACTTTTCCAACCAGCTTGCCTAGGACATAATGATAAATTGTGGTGGAGGTTTAATGTTTATTATAATTTAATGTTTCATTCAAAATTAAGCAGCACACTCCTGTAGTCCCTGGGTAAATGGCCATATCTTACATGCCCACACTTTTCAACGACAGCCCCACTCTGTCTCACAGGGCAGCTGCCCTCCTGCTTTGTTTCCAGCTCCCCTTCTTCCCTAAACGTGTTTATCCAAAATTTCACAGTGCTGTGCTCAAAATCTGCTCCATTTGGACCCACACATGCTCCTTGCTGTGCCTGATATTTGTTTTAGCCCAAAAGTGGCCATGTCTGAGCTCTCAGTGCATGCCCAGATAGGAGTGAGAACAGTCAACTTAAACTCCTCACCATCAAGGCATCTCAAGCAAGCGATTTAATGAAGTTGAGATCTGAATCACACCCTGAGGTGTCATTCCGTGTTTACTACAGAAAGAGCCTGGGGTCACTGTGCTGCTAATTTGGTTATGCGTTTAAAGTCAAATGAGACGAGACAAGGCTTTGAGTCTCAGGTTTAGCCTTAGGAAATATCAACCCCTCTTGCCTGGAGAGAGGTGGGCAGGGAAGTGCCTTCTGCTTCTGGTGCCTCATTAGCTGTGTGTTTTTCTTGCCACTCTTTGGCTCTTCCAGCAATTTTTTTTTTTTTTTTTTTGGTGCTAACTCCGCAGTGTGTATCCATCAGAAACGCGTAAACAAAAGCATTCACGGCTTTAACAGAAAAATAATAAAACTATTGTCTGGCTCTCCATATGTTCCTCAATCTTCCAGTAGAAACAGAAATCCAGGACATATTTATTGTTCTGGCTTGGAGCCAGAGCCTGTATTTACTTTTGTGAGTGGCTGAGGAGTTGCGGTTTTTAAATAACTCTGAGCCTTCAGTGGCAAAATACATCACAACCAGGAATTGCTGCATTTTTAACTTAAGCATGTGAGTGCCCTCATGGCTTTCTGCTCTGGCCTGAGCTGTGGAAGGGTCACCCTCAGCCTTCCTGGGGAGGAGGGCAGATTGAATGGGAAAAAACCGGCCCTCCTTGCTTTTCCTTCACTCCGAAATCCTCGTCTTCCTTAGGAACCAGGATGATAAGTAGCAGAAATCATGCTCAAGTATAACGTTGAAGGGCTTTTTATCTCTTAAAACACATCAGCGTTTAAGAGTTGCAGCAGAATTTAGTGTTCTCACTGCACCATGCAGCTCCCACTTTCAGCCAATGGGTACAAATGAAATGTTTTTCCACAAATTTCCTTTATGTGGAGAAATTACACATTTTAATTGAGCTGCTGTTTTATTTTTGTATTTGAAATGTTTCAGTTCGTATTTCCATGGGCTTTCTGCAGGCATTTTCACTACATTTTCTGGTTGGGTGCTTCCAAAAAAATCCTTATTATAGGGAGGAAGGATTCTACCCATGATAGGATAAGCCTGAATCTGTGAGTAAATCAAGCTGTTCTGTAGCCTAAGAATACATATGGTAATTTTGATTAGTAGCTCTATGTGGATAGTGTCAATGTCTTCTGCTTCCTTGAGTATGAAAAATTCCATGTTAAATCATATCTCCCATGTGTTTTACTGTTTATATGTATCACTGCTGTCACATTGTAGGACATCATTGTAAGAAGGGAGAAAAAGTAAGAGAGGAAATTTATTGACCAACTCGCTCAGTCAAAAACGGGATAAAAATTGGCTTTTTTCCACATTTAGCAACATGTCCATTAGCTGTTCTAAGCATCAGCCTTGGGACTTTCAGCATATTTTTTTCCCCCAATAGGATAAAATTGTGAAGAATTCTGAGATGTCTTTCATTTATTTAATTGTACAATAGCTGCTGGTGGTTTTATATCCATCATCACACAGGGCTGACGTTGTCTGCCTTTAACTGCCTGTAAGACTAGAGCTGAATGAAATGTAGATTAATTTTTCTGTGCTGTTTTTTTTCTTTTCTCCCTTCTCCTTCCCAGTGAGCTGCCTCACTCCCCTCAGAACCTCGTGGCCACCCTGAACTCCTCCTACAGCCGCAGTGTGATGCTCTCCTGGGTGCGCCCCTTCGATGGCAACAGCCCCGTGCTCTACTATGTGGTGGAGCTCTCTGAGAACAGTAAGTCAAATACATCTCAGCCTCCTCTTGTTCTTAATTATTCCTTCAGACTCACCTCTCACCAGAGCTGCTACAAAATGCTGCTGCATTTTGCGAAGCGAGAGCCAGCCTGCACAAAGGGGTTTTACACTCAGCTGTTTGCACGCTGAAAGAGTGAAATGACAAAGACTGAGATGGAGGGATTACTTTAGAGGAAAGACTTAGTTCCACCTCTGGTGTTGCCAGCCAGGCTTGAGGCACAACAGCTCATTCCTCAGTGAAACAGCAGTAGTCAGTTTGTTCCTTCCCATGGTTGCCTTTTTCTCCCATTTCATCGATTTCTTGGTGCATTCAGAGTCCCAGTTTCACCTAAAAGATGCAGGCAGGGTGATAACTCATGGAACTGACGGGCTGTCAAAGGAACAAACTTGGATGTCAAGAGGAACTGCTGTCTTACCTCTCTGAGGGCTCATATATTTTCTCTGCTTTCTGTATATTGTCATTTTACACCCTTCCTTTAGGCTGGTGGTTGAGGATGCTTGAGTGCAATCCAAGTACCTGACTTCATGGGTTACAAACATGGGCATTGGGGATTGCCACTTCCCACAGTTTTATCGTGCTGTACACCAGGTCCTTTGTGGCTCTCAGTCTGCAAGGTTATTCAGGGACATTGCTAATGCCTCTTTAAGAGTTGATGGAAAGATGAGGTTATATGGAAATCGGTCACCTTGGCAATACTTTCTAATCTCTATCACCATAGGAGCTGGAAATCCAAGCTGAACAATTGATTCTTGATGAAAAAATTAAGAGCATCACTTTTTGTGACATGTGGAAATTAGTCACTGCATAACTGAATGTGAAACAGTTCTGATTTCTGATTATCTGGAGAACAGCAGTTTGTTTTGCCACACAGAGAGCTTGAGAGGAAACTTGGGCTTCAGATCACATACAAGGCTTTTGCTTTGCAGGCTGGAGTGCATAACTTCTCAGATGTGGAGGTCCCAGAACTGATGATCTTGACAACTGTTAAGCAAAGTGCAGGTTTCTAATCCTAGTAGAAATCCGAAATCATGGTCAGGACTGCTGTCCTTAAAATAGTTCTTTTCGAGAAAAGACTCCTGATATTTTTGTAACAGATGAATAAGAAAATCCACGATCCTGCTCTCATGCTCCTCCTCTACCTTTTTATCACCACCTTCCTTTTTATTTTCATTCCTTCCCCCCCCATAACTACAGGCCAGTAACTGCCTGTGTTACCCTTCTGCTCCTTGTTTCCCCGTGGCTTTGTTGATGACAAGTTAGCAAAGTCCCAGTCTGGGAACATGATGCAAAGGTTCTAGAGCTGTATTTACACAGAGACAGCACAGAGGTGGCAGAACACGTGCACTTGTGTCCTACAGTGGGCTGCATCGACTGGGATGAATCCCTAAAAGAAGAGGCAGTTCATTCAGTGCCAGGAGAATCATGGAATTGTTTCAGTTGGAAGGGACCTTAAAGATCATCTCATTCCATCATCTTTTTTGCACCATGGAGAAGTTTGGAAGTCCTTCAAATCCTTTCTATCAAGGATGCTTTGCAGTTGTACAGGAATGGGGTAGATGTGCCATCGTTTTAGAATTAATTCACTGTAATTTGTCGAAGGCTCAGCCAAAATCAACAATAGTTCTTTGGAAAGCATGCAAACAGTGCCTGAGAACACCACAGGATCCTGTGAACCACTGCTCACTGTGTGATAGATCAAATAATTTTGGCTGATGTCGTTGCAATCTGCCACTGAGAGGGTTTCTCTGTCCCAAAGCAGAGGTCTGTGTCCTGCAGCAGCTCAAAGCTGCAAAAGCCAAACACAGGTCAGGTTTGCTGTGAATTGAGCATCTTAACTCCCAGATATATTCCAGGTCTTTCTGTCCTTGAAATTTTTGTCTTTATTTACTTTGCTTTTATGTGCAATGTCTAATGGTTGCCCACAGAAGCAGGACAGAGAGGAGTCTGAGCCCTCAGATGCTCCGCTGTTGCTGTGCTCTCTGATTCCATACACACAGAACAGTGCAGCAGTGGCAACAGTGACTTTGGTTTGGAACACTGACTGTAACGTCTGCACACTGTCACTGGCTTGGTTCGGTTTTTATTTTCCTCAAGTGTTTGTTTTTCAGAGCCATTTTGATCTCAGTGGTGTGTGGTTAATATTTAGCTTCTCCAGACCTCCTGCTCCTCTGGAAACCACCACCTTCCCTTTGTTCTCAGCCATCCCAAGCACTGCTTGTGAACAAAGCTGACCTTTGATGTTGTGTAGGTAAAGCTTGGTCTGATATGACTGTGCAGAAATTCTCTTTGCTTTTTAAAGACAGTTTCTGTTTGTGTTGTGTGCTGCAGAAGGAGCCTCTGCCAGGGAGACCGGGAACACCCTCCTTGAGCTCTGTCACTGTCACAATGTGCCTCCCATCCCAATCCCCCTTTGCTTTCACATGTGTGAAGGTGGAGGAGGGACATCAGAATTATGATTTATTTTCCAGTTAGCAAAGCTGCACAGAAGATTTTGTTCTTAGTTCTGTGGAGTTTGAGTGTTTCAGCTACAGGTGCTGAAACGTAGCCTTGTTTTGTTGGGTTTTTTTTTAGGAGTTTTGTTTTGGATAACTCTCTCACAGCTTTAGGATCCATGGTAGGTATTGAAGCACGTACCATAAATGAATACACAACAGTGTCTGTGGCAGAGAAATCGCTGAAGAGGGTTCAAAATAACGAGTATAAATTTCAGGCGTTTAATTACCAGCTGCATTAGAGGGAGGCGTGTCACTCCACCTGGCATGGATTAGAACTCCTTTTCATTAATATCAATTCAGTAAAGAGATACAAAACCCTCATTTTAATTAGTGGGAAAAAACCAGTGGCAGATCGTGCACATAAATTGTTGGGAATATGAACGACTCTAGCCACCTAATTTTTAAAATTAATGTATTTGGCACAATGCAATAATTCTCCAATTACAAGTATTCGCAGTAGACTGTGTCTGTGGGTGACTTGAGACATATGGCCTTAAACATTTGGGGGCAAATTTATAATCTAATTTGAAAAACACAGTTCCAAAGAAACACAGTCATTAAGTATTCCTGCCCACACAGAACCAAGAATGTGAACCTTGATTTGAAATAGGATTTTCAAATAAATAGTACCATGCATTGCTGTCATTTGCACTAATATAATTCTGGATGTTTCATGACCTGTTTAGCCCCATTGCAATTTACCTCGGAATTCCAATGAAGTGTCTTTATGGAGTTAGGAAGGGGATATGCTTATTTTATTCCGAAGAGGTTTAGACTGAAGGAATTAATCAAAAAATATTCTGAATAGTCTTTTAACTGAAGAAATTAATTAAGACTTATAGAATTCTGCTGAGGACAATTAAGATAAAAGCCCATTTTTGTTTTATTGTATTCTGGGATGTCTGTGCTGTGTAAGGTAATGATATAACTCAGATTCATCACGTTGTGCCAATGAGGAGATAATAAAACCTCCTGTGGAAAGCATCTCCACATGCTTAACTAAAACCTATGAATTCTCATCCTGAATTTGGTAGGAATATTCAAATGGCAACTATTGAACTCATTGATAAATCTTTGCAAAAATCAAAGTAAGACTGCTTTGTTCATTATGATTGTAACTCAGATCTAGATGTGATAATGTTAAAAGGTACTTTTTCTTAGGCCACTGGTAGACCTCGTATAAGTCCTACCAAACAAAGGATGAACCATTTAGCCTTCATCTGAATTTTTTGCAATATCGTATTGCTGCAAAGGTTTGGAAGATGAATTCAGTGAATTCCAGCAGTACAGCAAATTCCTATGCTGCCATCTATGCAAAACCCCCTGGAGAAGGAAAGAGATGGAAATGTGCTCCAAACCTGCAAAAATCAGCTTTCTGCAGTAGATCTAATCGGTAATATCAAATCAGAAATGATTTTTGGGGAATTTGCAATTAATGCATGAACTGTAGGGTAGACAGGGAAATAGAGAAGAAATGCCTCTTGGCACATAACCAGAGTTATTTGAACGCATCACAAGCACATCCAAAAATTCATGACAGAAAAAAAAAGTAATTTCTAAAACCCCAAAATGAAATTGTAAACCGGAGAACAGCCTGTGAGATTCTTCATTTCCAATAAATTAACTTGGAGAGGCAATCAGAGCTAATTCAGAATGCCCAATATTTGTGAGACGACAGACAGCTCAACATGGAAGTTGTTCAGACAGTGGCAATTACAGGGGAAGAGCAGCAGAGCCCAGAGTATGTTCTGGGCAGCTTAAGTTAAATGAAGGATTAGCAGAGTCTGTTCAGTCTAACAGAGGCTTATTTAATAGTTTGACCTGGCAAGTCCTTTGTCACCATGGAGCTTCTCCAGGCTTCCTGGGACAGAGGTGAGTGACAGCCATCCCTGGAGGAGAAGAGAGGCGGTGTTGAAAATTTTATGGCATGTTTCCCTTGTCAGAATTGCTCTTCTCCACGGTGAAACAAGCTGCTGCACAATCCTGGGGTTGGTTGTGTGTATCGAAAGAGGGAGATCCATTTTTTGAAGTGTTTTGTTTATTGATTGTCAAAAAAAAGACTTGACATTTAAATTTTAAAGATACTCCGCACACTCGGTGTATCCAGTGCTCCAGGAGTGAGCAAATGCTCCCCAAACCACCCTCCTCTCTGAATCAGAGTGCCCAGGAGATGAATAGGCTTCGTTTATATTAGTTTCCAGTTTAATCTCTCTTCCTGCCAGATCTTTTATCTTCCACCAGGAGAGGAAAAAGAATTAATAAAGTATTCTACAGATGCAGCATATAAACAGAGCAAAGCCCCAAGGTGCTGAGGAGATTAATAGGGCCTGTTGTTGAATCAAACTGCTCACTACATTGAGCTGCTTGGGTTAAGCACTCTCAGGTGGTGTTTACACTGGCAGTAAACAAATGAAATGCTCTAGGAAACGGACCACTGCCCAAGTAGCTCATACAAGGGTATTTCACTCCCCTCTTGGTGTCTGCTCTTCCATTTTTCTCAGGAAGTTCCTTCAGGCAGTGCAC
Organism: Falcunculus frontatus; assembly: GCA_013398115.1. Lineage (NCBI taxonomy): Eukaryota > Metazoa > Chordata > Aves > Passeriformes > Falcunculus > Falcunculus frontatus. The sequence continues at coordinate 454,289 of VZRV01000080.1, forward strand.
TAGGTCAGCCATACCTTAACTTCAGCTTTCCTTGATTTGTTGCAGTGCGCTCTGGCCGTAACAAGGCTGTTTGGGAAGTCTCGAGGGAAGCCTGTGAAAATTCAGAAGGAACTAGGGTGCAAAAAAACTCCTAAGCAACGCTTTTCTAGGTGGCACAGAGGCGCTTCCTCTAAGGGCTCTCTGAAAGAAACTCAGTGTTCAGCTAAGATAAATTGGCATCAAGATCTTGCAGCCAAAGTGGCTGTTGGTAAATCAACAATTGGCAAGGACAGACCTTGACTGCTGTGCAAATGTCCCTCTCCAGCATTCCCAGTATTCTGCTGTGTCAGTTTTCCTGTTAAAAAAGACTTTATTCTGGCAAGGCCCTTACTGGAATAAATACATTTGGAGTAATTTGAAGATGCAGTGTTTATAGCCCAACTGGCATCACACCCTAGAGGACTTAAACTTGCTAAGGAATCTGCCAGAAAAGCACAAAATGAGTGGCTTCTGTCTTGGTGTGAAGTTTAGCAGCCTTCCACGTTTGGGACGTCTCATCTTCATTTTCAGGCAGATGTTGAGGTGACCTGCCAGGAGCCACGATGCACTTCTGATGAGCAACATGCACAGACAACGTTGCCAAAATCTACAGCGAGCTCCTCAGCAATTTCCAGAAGTGTTAGTAATTTTGAGCAGGGAGCATGAAAACAGCTGGTATTATTTAAAAACTGAGCAAATCTTCAAATTGGCTGATTCTGTTGCTGTAGTGTTGCAACACAGACCAAATGTCACCTCTCCCTGACTATTTCAGTCATGACTTCAGGGGGAATATGTGACACCAGGCTACGGAGGGAAGAAGTCAGAATATTTAATTTTCAACATGTTTCATTTCTGACCTCTTTGAAAACTTGTAAATGTAATTTGGACGTCAGAGGAGCTCGGTATGGCAAGAATATGAACTGACAGCGAGGGGTTTAGAGTGCTGCCAGGGCTCTTTCTACCAGGGAATCTTCCTAGGACAATTAGATTCCATGCTGAATACTATCACTAGGAAAAAAAAAATCGCAGAGATGTAGAATCAGCAGCAGAAGCTTTCTCAGGTCTTGCAGCAAAAGGCTGATTTGGCAGAGGGAGTCACGCTTCTACACCTGCTTGCAAGCTGGGTAGGAAGATATTCCAAACTGACTGTGAATTTCATTAGAATCCTTCCACCAGAGCCACTCATGGGTGTGGTGGTGTGATGGCCTGCCAAACAGATGGGTTGTGAAATACACAGCCCATCTGTCTTTATCATGCTTGTTTCCTCTTTTATTAAAATGTTAATGAATATAGTTTTTATTTATTATGCCATGACATGTGCAGCATCACTTTCCAGTAGACAAATGTGCAATCTGCATAACCGTGTGGGCTGACAGGAAGGTTTCTTCTGCTGAAAAGAAACTTCTTCCCAAAGTTCCTCTGAGGGAAACAAGCACAAAGAGCTCTGAGCAGTCAGAGGCGTTTTCTCACTTCTGCAGGGCTTTTGACAAGCACTTTCATCTTTTTTTCTTTTTTTCCCATGCAAATTTTTCCACCAGATTCTCCCTGGAAGGTTCACCTCTCAAACCTTGACCCAAAGATGACCGGTGTCACTGTGAGTGGCCTCACTCCGGCCAGGACCTACCAGTTCAGGGTGTGTGCAGTGAACCAGGTGGGAAAGGGCAGGTACAGCACCGAGACCAGCAGGTAAGGACAGTCAGTATCTGTGTGCTAAAGGGACAGCAGCTTCAGGAGGGAAAAAGTGCTGGCTGTGAATGGAGGAATAAAGTAATCTTTTGCACAGTGATTGGGAGATGGAGAATTTGCCATTTCCCAGGCCTCTGGAGAGTGCTCTGCAGCAGGCAGGAATTGGGGATGATGGCGTTTGGGGGATGCAGGAGATCAGCACTTCATGGGAGAGGTGTCCTCATAGTTGCAGAGTATGAGTTGAGCAGAATCTTGGAAATGGTGTTTTACTCTTGTGCTAAGCCCCAGCAGTTAGCCCGAGCAGGAGTACAGCTCTCACCCTGTCATGGCAATGTCACTTGTGGAATTCACCCAGATGTGACAGAGAAGGATGGCTTCATCATATTCAGTTTCAAATGCATCCCCCTCCTTCTGTGAACCAAAGCTTGCTGCAAGCTCGAATTGCAGAACAGCTGAACTCTAAATGGCTTTTTCAAAATGTGGGAGTTTGATATGAAAAATATTGAAAGAGCTGAAAGAAACAATTTGGAAGGAGTCACAGACACTGGACCTGAGCTCTTACTCATTCAGGCTTGTAATCTTTTTAAAGAGTTGTAGCAGCCTGGGTGATTCTGAGAGAATAGGGTTACCTCAGCTGTCTGTCTTGTTGCTTGCTTAACTGATTTCCTATTATGTTGATTTGTTGTAACTATTTCATGCATGTCTTCAGCAGTTTGATCAGCATTATATTTCTTTCTAGTCATCAGACTGTGATAAAAGAAAGTGGTTCACTTGGAGTGGATACAGGAAATAGACTGTTATTTATGATTTCTTTCAACACCCCTGTCCATCACGTTCTTTTGTACTTAGGTTGATGCTACCTGAGGAGCCCCCCAGTGCCCCCCCTAAAAACATCGTGGCCAGTGGCAGAACCAATCAGTCCATCATGGTCCAGTGGCAGCCTCCTCCTGAGAGTGAGCACAATGGGGTTCTTCATGGCTACATCCTAAGGTAAGTCCTTTCCTAACCTGGAAAGCTCAGAGGTAGGTCCAGGTGTGCACGAGGGAGTTCAAATGGTGTGATTTAAGAGTGCAATAAAAGCTGTCTCTGACTGAATTGAAGATATTAGTCATTGTTTGCAAACACTGAGGCTGCCCTGGTTTGGTAAATATGAGAAAACGTGACTCTTAAAAGGGGTCACAAGGGTGCAGCCACTTAAATTCTGGCCTGTCTGTCCTAGAGAGTCTGGGGGCTGCATCAGCTGCTCCTAAGGACCAGCTCCCTGTGGAGACTCACAACATCCTTTTATTCCATTTTCAAGGGGCAGTGAAGCACCAAGTAATGCAAATGTTCACATGGGAAGCTGGTACAGTGCAGCCTATGCAGATGTATATTTGCTTATTACAAGCTCAGTTCCCTGCTCGAAAGGTTAATTAAATTTATCAAAGACACAACAGGGCTCCTGCCTATGGAGGAGCAACAAAAGAATCAATAAACTTCAGTTTTGTGCCAAACAAAATGGAGAGAGGGAATGACAGGTCAGATGCTTCGTGGCAGACCTTGATTTGGTTTTTGAAAATCAGCCAGTTGAGTAAGAGCCTTTCAGCCTTATCTGTATTTATTAATGAGAAACACATTCAGGCAGGTACCTGGGAATCCTGCATACATCCAGTCTGGCTGCTTACACAGGATTCATTGTGTTGGAAAGGGTGTTACCACACTTGAGAGTCTTTGCAGAGCATTTCCCTTAGGTAATTTTTTGGGACTCAGTATTCACTCCTACCGAATTCCACTACAGCTTACTGCTCATTTGGCATCCTCCATACCCTGCAGGGCTAGCAGCCAGCCAGGGCCACACCTCTAGTGAGGGAAGCATTACCTAAATTAGAGTTTTTGTGGGAAACTCCCAGCCACTGACATATTTCCAAGTGATGGTTACAGCCTCCTGTGGGCACGCTGCTCACATTTTTAATACGGTGTCCTCCAGAACTGTAAAAGAGAACTAAATGCTGCAGTTTAAATGCCAACATCCTGTTCATGCTGTGCTCCTACTTTTGCTGGCATGGAAGGAAAGGCTTTTGTCATGTTAAGAGTGTTGGTGAGCTCCCAAAATAGCCCTGGAAAGTTCCCTGTGTCTGCAGCAGAGTTGAGTCTGTTCATGTCCCTGTCACCTGCACAGAGCCCCTTAACAGAGCCGAGCCCCTCGTGCCAGGGCTGTTGGTGCAGGGTTTGAGGGCTGGGCTCAGTTTGAGAGCTGTGCCAGCCACCAGTGGGGAAAAGTGTTTTAACTTGTGCCTGCAGATAGAACCTTGTCCTGTGTCTTGGGTACCTGTCTGCACAGGGTGCAAACGTTTATGCAATTCTTCCTTTCAGCCTGGTCCCCCCAGGGGCAGGAATAGTCCCTTAGGTATTCCCAGCAAGTCTTTCCCAGTCTCAGCATTAAGTCCTTTAAAAAGCAATCCCACAGCCTCCTACTTCTGGCAATCTGTGCTGTTTTCTCCATATAGCATTTCCAATAATGTTTAACTTTGGTACTTTCTGCAGCATTTATCTGCATAATTGATCCCTGACCTTGCTGTAACATCTCTTTCCATTTTAATACTCATCATATTCATTATGCTCAATCTGTGAACATTTTTGGTGTCTACCTCCTTTGTCTTGACAACAGAGCAGAGAAACCATTTATTCAACAGGAATTTAAGATTATCACATAAAAGCACAACTGTCCCAGGTAATAAACCAGGCTGTTCTTCCAAGTTGAATTGTGTGGTCACAGCAATATGCACTGAAGAACAGTGATCCTGCACTGAGTTCTGCAGAACCAGGGTGTAGCAGAATGAAAAGCACCAGGCATCCCAGAGACCCACAGCTCAAGACATGCAAGATGCTAAATTGATGGAACACCTGATCTTTAAAAGTGAAGGTGCACTGCACAAGTCATGTGGAGTATACATCAAAGTCCATGGTGAGAAAAATCATGAAGACATGACATTTCTGAACTGGCCTCCTTCCTCTGCCCTTTTTCTCACTGCCAGTATTGCATTTAGGGGTCTGCCATGCTAACAGCACAACGGATTAAATCACAGGAGCACTTACACCTTGTCTGCTGGGCAGGAGGCAAAACATTGCTGCACAAAGAAGTGACTTGCCAGGGAGCACACACCCTGCACAGGAGGTGAGAGAGAGAAAGGGAGAGAGCAAGACATTCAATAAACTCAGCTGAGGGCTGGTATTTCTTTATTTCCATTTATATTTCATAAATGGAATCACACCAGTGTAGCATTACAGATATTAAGTGAGCTAAAGGATGGTCAGGCAAGCAGCAGAAAATAGAGGCGTTGTCAGTGATTAAGAACTGATCTCTTTATAGGAAGACTTTAGAACAAAAATCTCTGGCTGAAGCACAGTTGTGTAGTCATAAACATTGCACCAATTTAACTTAGATGAATTTAAAATCTCTCTGTAAGATGTCAATGAAGTTGTTCTGTGTCAATAAACTTTTGACGATCACAGTGAAGCAAAGGATGGGTAAGAGTGTATAAAAGCTGTGTGGCGAATAAAAATACAAATGTTTCCATATTTGTCTTTTTCATGGAATAGTAATGCCTTGTGTCGCCTATTTGGCCTCTGTGTTTCTGATTTTTTGTGAATTAGCATATTGTGAGCATCCACTGTACCACTTTCCTAAAGGAAGGAAAACAAACAGTATTATTCACATTCACAGATTTGCAAGGTTTGTTTGTTTTCTATAATTTAGTTCTTCTCTGTAGGTTTTTGGCCTGAAGAGACACATCAAAGGGGCTCTGTTTTCTGGAATACAGTTTTTACATGGGAAAATATATTTGGTGTTTCAGCTTCTCATGTCTCAGCAGAAAGAGTTTCAGGTTATTTACCACCCATCTGTGTTTGACACTGCCCTTCTCCTGGAATTCCCATGTTTACCCAACTCTTCAGTCTCAACTGTATTCCATCCTTATTTTAATTATTCTGTGAAGTTAAATCTGGTGGAAGCCAGGGGTGCCAGTGGCTGAGATTCCAGAAGGTCAGAACCCTCTGAGCTTTTCCTTTTCAGATTTCAGAAGTGAAGGGAAAAAACCGTTTCTCGGGCTGATTTACAGCAGCACTCTGATAAAAATCACATCTGGGCTATTTTTTGTACTAAATCACAGCTTTTACTAGACAAGACACATTTAAAAAGCTGTAATTTTTCTGCAACCATAAAATGGGATAAAATACCCGTTTTGTTTAGCCCTGAGCCTGTAATCTCAGTGAGATCAGATTATAAATACTATAGCAGTCAAACACGATATGGTCTTATCAGGAGTTGCTCTGTTCCTCCTGATTATTTTTCATTATTCTTGATAAAATTCCTCTGTAAAACTTTGCATATTGCCTCTTCACAAAGGAAGCTGTTTTGCCAGTCAGGATATTTTCTCTAATTGATACCATCTAATTAACCAGCTGATTTTCCTTCCCCATATGGTAGGTATCGCCTGGCCGGCCTCCCGGGAGAGTACCAGTACAAGAACATCACCAGTGCAGAAATCAACTACTGCTTAGTGAAAGACCTGATCATTTGGACCCAGTACGAAATCCAGGTGGCATCTTACAATGGAGCTGGGCTGGGAGCCTTCAGCAGGCCCGTGACAGAGTACACACTGCAGGGAGGTGAGCAAATCTGACCAGGATCTCCTCTGCCATCCCACAGTTTCCTTAGTGGATGTGCTGTCTGGCAGGGCCACCTTAGAACTCGGGAAATGAATGGTCACTTCAGTCAAATTTGACAGACAGCTCAGAGCAGGAAGCACCTGAGAATCTCAAATGTCTGAGCAGAGCCGAGTCTCTGCTCTATCTCTGTTGTAGAAAAAGCTGTGAGTGAAGTCAAAAATTATCTGTTTTTGTTGACCCTCGTGGTGACGTGCTGCCACACTGGCAGGTCAGAGTCAGCTGCAGCAGAAGGAATAAATAGAAATGCTGATGAGGGCTGGAGTCCTGAGGAATGGATTTATGGGACCTGTGACAGGCAAGGGCTGGGGTTACTCTGCCAGGAGAGTTAGAGAAAATATGGCAGGGAATTGGTTTTATCATGGCCAAGGCATGCAAGATGCTGCATATGCAATATAGGAGACAGAGTGAATCAGCTGCATTGGTTCTGATAATCACAATGCCTTGTTTTAGAAATATGGAATAAATTGTGAGGAAAGTGTAGGGAGAGAAATACAGCCTGTGGAGGAAGTGTTCTGAAGCATTTCAGGAGTGGTGCAGATACTTGCAAAGGGGAAGATAAAATGGTCTTTAAAGCCCTGATTTTTATGCTGCAGCTCCTCCACACTTTTCTAAGTGCCTTAAGAAGAGTATAAATTACACCAACAAAAGGATATGTAATTACTTTTTACAACCAGTGTAAGGCATGTTTACACCTCTAGATTGGTATAAAAATCTGTAGAATAATTAAGTGCCAGGTCCTTAAGGCTTCCATATATTCCCATAATTGCAGGGTTGTGCTGGATGCTGAGCCCTGGACAGTACATGGGCTCTACTTCATTGGTCATAAAACAATTACACTGTTTTAAAAACTTGCAGATTTACAGCACACCAGTTAATTTTCAATCAGTGAAGAAGATGTAGTTGTTTGTTAATTGTTACTAGGAGTAGGTTATAACATGATTAGATACAGTTTGAGGTGTAGGGAGATCTTTAAGAAAAGATTATTCATATGCAACACTAATTAACCACAACAACTAGAGAAAGAACTATTTGTACTTTGTCTTAGGGCATGTAAAGTCTCATGGTTTAGAGGAGCCTAGGCACACTCAAGCTCATTCTGGAAGTATTTATAGCAGACCTTGAAATGTTTTTCTTGAAGTCTTCTCCTTGCAGCCAGGATTAATGTTTTCTATCCCACTAAAGACCCGAGCTCTGCAGAGAATTGGTTTGCACACAGAATTTGAATCCCTTTTGTGATTATGCTTGTAATTCATTACCTTGTTTATTTGCACATTTTAAGCTATCATAGCACCTTAACCTTCCATCTATTAAGGCCCAGGTTTGGACTTCACACTCTTTTTTCTTAAACCCTGTAATTGACTCTAATTTCCCTTGATATTATGTGCAGTTATTATCATCCTTTATTGATTGGCTGTCTGTTGTCATTTATAAGGGTATAAATCCTCTGTTATAAATTAGGTGTAGTCAGTCCTGCATTCATGCTAATCAGCAAGAGTGTTTAGACTGCAGGCCAACCTGCAGTGGCCTCTTTGGCTTCATGTAATTCCTCACTGCTGGGTAGACATAGAAGAAAAACTGGATATTTCTGATTTATTTCATATTGGTATTTGCTAATAGCTGTTAATAACTACTTCATGGATGCTGCTACCTCCTAATGAACCTTGCTGGGTTCACCAAAGGCATATGTCCTGTTTTCAAAAGAGTTTGAAGCCTTTTTACATTTAGAACTGAAAAGGGAGACTGGTTGGTATAAATAGCATTTGAAACTGGATTAATATCCTGTCTCCATAGGTAATGTGCTACTGTCCAAATCCCTGCTCCTTTATTGTGGTTGGGAAAAGACAGGAAAATCCAATGATTGTTTCCTGCTCCAGAATGTTCTTCCTAAACCAAACCAGCAGGAGTAAGAAAAAGCCATGTGTAAAACTGCCTTGTAAATCATATTCTGATTTTAATACGAGCAGAGATAAATGTCAAAGACACACACTCCCATCCATCCCCCTCTCCTACAACCACACCACCACCGCCTCTGCTCTGACATGCATTAAATGATGTGAGCTGTGCTGGCAAGGACCTGTCTGTCCGCAGATGAAAAATACCTGCAACACCTCATACTAATCAAGTGTGCTGTGCAGCCAGACCCTGGGAGGAAATGAGCCCCGGGAGCAGATCAACCCATTGGCAGGAGCACATCAGCATATTGGCACCTTTGTCATAGGGGATATTGACTGGCCATATAAGCTGTGGATTTATACCAGGAGCTAGTCTATTAATCCCTTATTAGTCCTCTGGCATTGCTTTAGCACTGAAAACTAATCAGCTGCTCCAAGCTCCTCGAAAATCACCCATTTCCAGAACGCAGCCAAGCTCACGAGGTGCTGAGGGATCTGAACTTGGAGGAAACTGCTGCATAATGTCAGTGAGATAAAATGTCAGAAAGACTTAGTGGCGGAGCACTGAACATCCCAGCACGAGGGTCAGACAGGTTGACTGTCTCTAAAATCTTGAAAGTCTTTTCAGAGTGATATTCAGCCTGATCCTTTGATGCTCTGTATATATAGGTCTTTCTTCATCAGAGTTTCTCCAGCTGTTCCTTGCTTTGATGTTACTTTTCACAGGGATTTGTGCCAGCCTTCTGCATAGGGCAATTTTACTTATTTAAACAGTGTCCTGCAGGACTTCTCGTTGCCATATGAAAACCCGAAGTTTCCCAATTCCTTTTCATGTAAGAATAGCTTTGTGAAGCTATAAACATCTTTCAGTGGCGACAATGTTGTCTCTGCTCTGTGCTGTTGGCCATGTTTACCTTTTTCTGCAGGTTCATTTGATAAAGCAGCAGCTTCTACCCCTTACTCTGGGTCTGTCCCTTTTATCTCACCACAGTGAATATTTCTGAACTTCTGTCTCTCTGAAATTCAAACACCCACCATGCCTTAGATTTAGTCAGGGCAGGGTTTACAAATAGAGACATTGCTTCCATTAGCCTCTTCAGTGACATTTAACCCACTTCTGTCTCTGCTTTTAGTGCCATGTCTTTCTTTTGATGCATATCCTAAAAGCCAGTCTTATGTCCTAAAGTTCACAGATCTCAACATGTGGTTTAATGTTGTTTTGTTTTCCCTTCTGTGACATGCATGGACACCTTGCCAGCCCAGGAAAGTCTGAGCAAAAGCCCTTCCTGAATAAAAGAGTGGGACAGTCACCAGACTAGTGAGTCTTGATAGTGTGGAGAGGAGTGTGTTCAGCCAGGTCTACAGCAGATTCTTCCTCAGGCAATAGGAGATGAATCAGAGAAATTTATATAACTGAGGTGGAAGAGCCAGAGGAAATCCAGTTAACTGAAAGCTTTCTGCTTTGTGTAGGAAATAATCTTGAAAAAGGAATCCCTGAATGTGGAGTGTCCTCTGCAATCATTCACTTCTATCTCCGTGAAAAGATATTTTCCTTAGTTTTCCCTTGGGCTTTCTTGGCAAAAATGTTTTAAAGATCCTCGTTCACTTCCTTTGGGGAACCTCCCGGTAGCCTTGGAGCACCCATGGCTGTATTGGGCCAGTTGCTCCTGTGCAGGAGAAGGTTGGAGTTGTAGTGACTGGGGTTTTATCCTGCTTAGATGTCATTTGCCATCTACTGCTTTTATTTTATTTCTAAATGATTTCACAAGGTGGTGAAATAAGCAGTGATCTTGGTGAGGCCCCTGGCCCCCAGTTCCTAATAAAGAAATAAAATCTTGTCTGTGTGAGAGACGTGCAAGAAAGGAAGGAGGCGTTTCCCAGCCTCAAGAAGCCCAACTCATCAGTTAGTGCCAAATCTCACAGTGCTGAATTTCAGAATTCAGATTGTCAGATGTGCAGAATTACAGAGACCACTTTTCCTGCACTCCCACTGCCATTCAGAGCCCAGCCCAGAACACCAGCTGGGAGCAGAGGGAAGAGATTTCACAGGAGGAATTTCAGGCCTCCACATCCCCACTGCTCCCGTGGGATGTGCAGCTCAGCACCTCAAGCAGGTGCATTAAAGGAACAACCAAATCCTCACCTAGAGGAAAACCTGCAGTTCCACGAGCCTGCCTGAGACAGGCAAGCTGCCACCTCGAAGGTCAGGAGCTCCAGAGGAGCCTTTTTTCCAAGCCTGTGTTGAAGATCTATATTTAGGAGCAGGAGTCAGAAACTCCGCAGGATTTACATGCTATTTGCACATGGCTAGAGACAGAATAATTACATGTACACATGCTTAACCTCGGTGCCTTCTCTCCTCTCAATTATCTTGTCAGTGAAACCCTTTTAATGGTTTTTATCTAGAGTGCTTCCATGACCTTTTCTACTTGGAATGCTGTACATTAACCCACAGTCCCGGGGGCTGAGCTCTCCACAGATTTCCAACATGAACTTTATCGGGAGGAAAGTAACAGTTGGTTGTGTCTGACCAATTTGATCTGCAGCTCTGAGATGACTCCCAGATGGATCTCCACTGTGAGATGCCTTTGGAATACTTGCAGACATGGTGAAGTACAGGTTTAAAAGCTGGGAGTGTAAATACTTGGGGATTACTCTTGAAACACCTGTTTGACATTGGCAGCTTCTGTACAGCTTGACAACAAATTTGTAGGAAGAGGACATATATCTACCACTAAATTAGAAAATCCTTTGTGCAGACAGCCACAGCTTCAGGAAGTTACTCTCCGTGATCTTGGAAAAGTATTTGAGTTTTGATGTGACCAGAAGGTCAATTCTGATTTAGCTTCCCTCAAACTTCTTTTCTTTTTTAAATGCAGAACTGCTCAGATACCCAAGGAAGTCTTTAATATCAGGACATAAAAGGAGAATTTTATACTGGCACTTTGAAGTAAATTTGAGATTATAATGCCAATATTTTACTGATTAAAAATATAAAAATGTATTACATTATGTCTTCTGCAGTATAATTAAGCTCATGCATATCAGATGGACCGTGTTCTTTCCATCCTCTAAATGCATTAATTGAGATGCAGATGTTGATTTTTCAATAAAGATATCCAAGGAGGAATTGTGATATAAATCATAATTTCCAACTTTCTGAAGGTTTTATGCTTTCTGTTCATAATTTTTACCTTTTTTCATATTGCAGAAGGTACTTTCTCTGCTATGACCGTATATTCTTGTTTCAGGAAATTACCTCCTAATGAACAAAAATTATTTCCCTTTTTAAAAGAAATAACGAATGCATTTGCTTATCCACATTCCTAAAACTGTAGTTAACCTATCCTCAGGTGTTTGTCTGGGCTTTTTTGAGGACTGTGAGGACCACAAATGAAAACTTGGAGCTTGATGATGCTCAGCTGATTTAGCCTTCCTGACAGGAGGAGATTAATCTATCAGTGATATCCTGGTGGCTTTCTGATAACGAAGTAACATGAAGACCTGCAATACAGTTTTCTTCTGCAGTAACAAATCTCTCGCAGTTACAGTATCTGAATATGCAAATATGCAGGAAAGTAAGAATTTTGACTTCTAAAAGATTTTATGCGTGTTAACCATTAATTATACGAGGTATTGCACACAAAAGTAGATTCAAATATATCTTGTGGCTCATAAACAGTTTCATCAAGAACATGAATAAGAAAAAATGCATTTGGTGGGGGACTGTAGCCAAAGCAACTCATTCTGACTGTAGAGCAACTTTAATATTTATGACTGTACCTCAGGATGATTTGGTGAATCTCTTAACTACAAAAACTTTATGATGTCTACAGGTCATTCAGATAATAGTATAACCTTCCAAAAGCACACAGGGAATTATGATACATGGCAGGAAGTAGGGCCCGGATTCTAATGAAAATTTAGAGGACTATCAGATAAACTCTGCTTCCAGAACTCAATAATTATGCATAGTTCATAAATTGTGACATCAAGTTTTAAATTAGGGCAAGAAAGTTGTGACTAATACGCAGCTACTGAGGTTTAAGAAGTGTACAGAGCGAATTTGCAGAGCCATGGCAGAATCTTCAGGGAATTTTAGTGACAGAGGGCATGGGAGTGGATGTTCTTGTCATTTCAAACCTGACATCCTCGAGGGTTTCTCCATTTTTTTGTGTTGATATTTCTGGGCTGTGCTTGTCTCTGATAAGTGTGAGCTGTCCTGTCTTACTGTAGTGTCTGCACCACTTAAGAATGATGCCCATTTATGTCTCCTCCAAACAAATTATAACTTTCAGTGGAAAAAGGGGCAGCTTTGCATTTTTGAACTTCTTTTCTTCATTTCTTCTCCACACAAAGACTCATCTTCCAAAAAGTAGTTTGAGACTTTAAAAGTTTCTGCCCTGTTTTTGAAAAGTGTGGAGGAAACCACCATTTCTCAGTGGGAATTGTGGATACTCCTTAGAAGCACGGATCATTGGGCTTCAGTAGAAATTTTCCCTTGGAAGCAGAAGGAACAAAGCCTTCCAGGCTTCAAAACCACTTGTGGGTAGTTCCTCTTTCATAGAATACAAATGCACATGGCTGTCAATAGTGATATTTTTGAAGCATTATTAAGCTTATTTTATAGGATTTAAAGTGTCTTAGTCCATTTTTTGGTACTCAGATAGCAGTTTTCTCTTAAAATTACTATAAGCTTGATAATTTCAGAAAAAATAGACCTGTCTATTAATATTCTTTCCTCTGAGAACTATAGAAATGACATCTTAAAGCAGTAAGTTGAAGAAATTGCTTGGAATGAGACGTTTTATTAAACGGTGAAATATTTAAGTGCTATTTTTGGTTGTTTGAAGGCAGCATGCCTTTATGTTCCCTGCTTTCTTTTGTATTGAGAAAACATCTGTCTAATTAAATCCTTGGCATAAAATGTTTATGCAACTTTTAGTAGATTAGAGGATGTATTGGCTCAGGATATATATAATCAATTCAATATACATGAATGCATATCATATCAAGATAAAATGAGAACATCTCCCAATTCCCAAGAAAAATCTTTATTGCATGTGATATGACTGGTCCTAATTCTTTAAGCAGCAGTAAATAATAAACAGATGCTGTTGCCAGATTATAATTCACAATTAGAACCTTAATTGTGCGAACTCCGTGTTTTCTCGTCTGATCTGGGGAATTGAGCAGCATTAAAGGACTCAAGAAATTTCTCACAGAAACTCTTCATTCTCGATGCACTCATGGGTGACTGAAAGAGCTGTGCTCACCTATCCTTACGTGGCTTCTGCCTCAAGTCTTTCTGAGAAACTCCTCTGCAGGATAATAAGCTGCAGAAACCATTTCTTCTCCTCCCCTTGAAGGAATCTCCAATACAGGATGAGAAATTAACCCAATTACCCAGCTTTCCAAATCACTGCTGTTCCAGGGGAAGTGCATCCCTCTCTCAAGGCTGTTATCACTCTGTGACTTGCGAGTGACACTCAGTGGGTTCTGTGTTCATTTTTCTCTTTTTTTCCCCTCACCCCCTCTCTGCTCTGTTTTATTTTGTTCCCTCTCTGCTGCCTGGGAGCAGTGCCCACAGCTCCGCCTCAGAACGTGCAGGTCGAAGCCGTGAATTCCACAACCATCCAGTTCCTCTGGAACCCTCCACCCCAGCAGTTCATCAACGGCATCAACCAAGGATACAAGGTGAGTAGAGATGTCAAATAATGCTTGCTTTAACGGTCCTGGAATAAATCAGAATTTCAGTCTGATAATCTCTGAATCTCTAAAGTGACTCTGTGCTTTCAGGAGTATCTTACACAGGTAAAATGAAGAGAGAAGTGAGCAGTTGTTGCTCCTAACTGGGCTTGGAGCAACCCAGGATAGTAGAAGGTGTCCCTGCAGGGTGTGGCAGAGGTTGGAACTGGATGATCTTCAAGGTCCCTTCCAACCCAAACCATTCTGTGATTCTAATATTTGCAATTTATGTAAGTTCCGAAAAGGGAATGTGTCATAGCCTAGAAGTCCTTATACCTTTGTCATTTTCCTGGAGAGTTTCCAAAGCCAGAAAGCAATTCCATGTCAGTTTGGAAAGTCACCGCAGGAGACATGTCATTGTGCCACTGAAAACCAACCTTGAGGTTTCTGTTTATGCTAATGCAGAATCACCATTCATTTCACTGGGAACCAAGGCATCACGCTAAATATTTGCCTTGACTTTCTCACTGTGATGATCTGGGAGATGTGAGAATGCAGAATTTATTAATCAGGTAATAGCTGTTATAATGCACAGAGCAGAGACTGCTTAACAGAGCCTCTGACCAGCGGAGTGTTTGCTGAGCAGCTGGGTGGGGTGGTTTGTTCTCACTCAATAAATCCTCCATCAGTGATTCAGCAGTCGGGGCATAATAAAGGAAAGGTTTAAAAACTTTCATGGAGAGAACTACGAGAAACCTTGCAAGAATCTCGGAGCAAGAAAACGGAAGACAGGTGTGGTTTATGAGCAGGGAGGAACAAGGTTGATTTCAGTGATGGGTGAAAGCACGTGGAGTGGTTTGAGGGGGATGTTGTAGTTCAGAAGACAAGTTGTGAATTAAGGGATTGTACATGGATTTGAGATGTTTCAGAAGACTTGATTCTTCTCTAGGAATGTCTCAAACTGACAGAGAAACTGAGACAGAGATATGCATGGGAATTTTGGTATTTTTGCCCCAACCAATGTTTTTCTCATAAAGACCAGCAGTGGTTTGAGAATCCCACTGCTAAATAACTAAGTACATGTAGATGTGTGTCTGCTTCTGGCAGAGATAGAATCAGCTCTCAAGGCTCAGTGACTGACAGGACTCTGCAGCACAATGCCCTGAAACCCCAGCCCCAGCACAGAAATAGGACTGTGCTTCTGTTCAGACTCTGGAGAATAAAAGCACTTTTGGGGTTCAGTGGACTGCAGTGCACTGTAATTTTCTGGTTGAAGTCCAAGCACAGTGAGCCCAGATTTGCAAAAGTTTTATTTCAGATTTTCATTCTCTGCTGTATTTAGAGTTTCAGTGTAAGGATCCTTCATCTCATTGCATAGCTACCTCTAATTTATGTTTCCATTTCTTCAGCAATGGTATAAAATAAGCAAAATTGTAATTTGTATCTGTCAGTGGCCAATGAAAACTTCTGAAATTATCAAAATTTGTATTTCTTTGGACTTCTTTGAGTGCAGTACATTACCACAGCTTTACCATCCTGTTTCCCCCAGGGGTTGGGAATTGCAGTACAAAGACTGCGTGAGATCATTTCTGTCACTTATTTCTACAAAGTAGCTTTGTGTATGATTTATAAATTTCTAGCAGTCGAAGCCAGGCCTTTGCCTTTCTTCAGGATTAAACCCATTTTTTTCCTTTAACTGACAAAATTGTTCACCTGTATTTTCTGCACACGTTTCCTCATGAACGTGCAATGAAATGCACTCAAAAAAGAGTTCAGTCCTCCGAAGTTATAAATGCCAATTGTAATCCACAGAGGTGATTTAGAAAAGAAAATAAAACTTACTATCCTCTTCAACCATTTTACATTTTTATCTTTTCTTTGAAATTTATTTGCATTTCAAGAAGTTGTAACGTGCACCTTCTCAAATATGAAATAGTCCTAACAAAATTACTCCTAATAGTCCCCTAACTGTGCTTTCTGGTTATCAGAGACTCGTGACATTGGCTTAATGTGTCAAATATGGCTTATTAATTTCAGGTATCTATTCATGTTTATGAGCCAGAAATCAATACAAGTGGCACGATTTACACAGATACTGAGTCAGGTCTGGAATTTTAACATTCTCCTATAAGCCACACGATCAGGATTTTTGGACAAAATAAAAATTTCATAAACACTTTCAAGTTTTAGACCCCTAAGCCTTTAAAGTGATTTCAAAAATTGTTTCAAAATTTCAAAGTCATTTGCCAAAAATGAATTTTTTAAGTCCTCATTTAGGTACCTACACATGAGGTATTGCACTCTCAGAGATATTGATCGCCCAGAACATCCACTGAGATGAATGAAACCTGGAAGACTGAGCTCCTCTGACAAGCACCCTATTTTAAATGCATGAAAATGTCTTCAGGAGTCTAACTTTTGGGACTCAGGTGTTGAAAATTGTAGTAATCATCTTTACAACCATTTTCTATTCTTTCTGTAGTTCCAGAACCGCTTGAATCATTCACAGTGTGGGTGTCCCCAGTCCAGTGAGCTTGTAATGCTCCCAGCCTGTGAGGCAGG
Organism: Falcunculus frontatus; assembly: GCA_013398115.1. NCBI lineage: Eukaryota > Metazoa > Chordata > Aves > Passeriformes > Falcunculus > Falcunculus frontatus. The sequence continues at coordinate 470,842 of VZRV01000080.1, forward strand.
GCTGCTCACTGGGGTGCTGGAGGGGGGATCTGGGAGGGGAAAGAAGGTGTGTGTGTCCCCATCTTTCTCCTTCTGATCCCAGTAACCTTCCCAGACAGTGGGATCTTCAAAGAAAATAAAGTAAAGCATTTATGTCAGAGTAGCACTGAGAGTACATTTCTTCCTTTAGTTTGCTTTCAGCAGCAGAGACTGGCCAGGCTGATGAGACAAAAGGCTCATGTCATCTGAATAATAATTTGCCATAATTTTGGCATTGCTCAGTAGCAGCCATGGAGAATTGCAGTGCTGGTGAATCCCCATCAGCAGTGAGTGTTACAGACATCCCTCCAGTATCACAGAGCTGCATCCATCTGTTCAGCATCAGAGCTGACAGTGTAACAGCATGGCTTGGTTCTTCGCAATCAGATTAAGATGGTTTTGGCAGCCAAACGTACTTTGATTCCAAATAGACACAACTTCTAATGAGAGCTCATCCATGTTTGAATTTCCCAGCTCCTGGCGTGGCCGGTGGATGCTCCAGAGAGTGTGACCGTGGTCACCATCGCTCCGGATTTCCATGGTGTTCACAGTGGCTGCATCACCAACCTGAAGAAGTTCACCACCTACTACACCTCAGTGCTGTGCTTCACCACCCCGGGGGACGGCCCTCGGAGCCCTCCCCAGCTCCTGCGCACCCTGGAAGACAGTGAGTACCCAAATTTAAATCTTTCCGCTCAAAATTTGACCTCAGGTTCACAGCCACTCTGCAATCTCTTCTCAAGTGACCTCGTGTCAGATGAAGACCTCAGCCAGTTTTCCATGGGTGTTCTTTTAGCCTGTGGCAAATATTTGATTTTTTTTTCATTAGGGACTAAAGCTGGATGAATTTTTTTACACTGATGATTAGCTCAGAGTTCCATAGTCTGGTTCAGCCAACACACAATGCGTTGTTTATGTCTGCGAATCCTTGTGCTCTTAAATCCGTGTTCAGGCTCCCAAATAAATATGAATTTATCTTCATTCTTAGGAACTGAGCACTGGAACTTCCTGTGGAGGTCAATGATTAATTCACTATTGTTTCCTGCTGTTATTCAATACATTGAAAATGTCTGTATTGATATTATATTGCAAGTGTTTGTGTGAAAGAACCAGGATCGCAGCAAGGCAATGTCTCGCATTCTGAAAAACCGAAGGCAGGATGAAATAAAATGAGCTGGATGGTTTAGCATATAAATTATTTCCTGCATCAGAAAAAGGTTTGGTCTGTGTGGCTCCTTGAAAGTGTTTTCTCAAGACATATTTGGGCCTAACAAGTGCAGTGTGTGTCTGATGCAGATAAATTGCAGTGGCCTTCACAGCTGACTGTGTCCACAGTGATCTTGGCTCTGGCCAGTGCTTCAGGAGCATCATAAACACTGCTGCACATCTGCAGCTTCAAACCAGAATAAAAAGTGTCTAATTCATCCATTAAGATATTGTTTTTAGAAATACTACTCTGCCTTAATAGGGTTCTTTTAGGTTAGTCGGTGTTCCCGGAAAGAAGAATCCAATTGTCATTAACATTCACAGGAGTGAGGCTCAAAGTGCTAATCCAATTTTTCATGAGATACTTTTGAAGGAACCTGGAGAAAATTGCTTTCCCATGGATTTTCCTGATGTGGTTAGTCTCCTCTATGTACTAGAACTGTGCCTCAAGAGCAGGTTGTAGGTTTAAACCAGAGGTAGGAGTTTAAGGACTGGAAATGTGTGTGAGCCACTAATCTGAGCTCCAACTTGTGTGTCTGGGGTGAAAGCAAAAGGTGTGGTGGAACGAGAAACGTGCAGCAGGTTCCTGTGTGCAACATCAACTTTTCTGCCCATTTTCCTAAGGAAACAAAGCTTTAGCCAGTGCTGGTTTTTAAATGTGTCTGTTGAGTTCATCTGTCTGCTCCCTCCAAGCACCACTGAACCCCATGGTTAATCTCAGTGAGTGCAGAATGGTAAGAAACCAAAGATACAAAACTCCTTGCATTTCACATAAACTAATCAGCCGGGAAGAGGAAAGAGAATATTAATATTTCTGCTGAAGGAAAGGCTGCAGAAACGAACCTGAAATGCTTTCCACAAAGTGGGAGAAGGGGCAGAGTCATTGCCCTGTCTCACTGAGGCTTTCTCAGGGAAATGTTGGGATCGTGTGCCATTTTAAACACAAGAGAATTCCATCGGCAAACATAAACCAGGAGAGAGCCAGATTTGTATTTTCTAGATAATCTTAGACATTTCTTGGAGTGTCCAGCTGTGTGCTGCAAGGAGCCTCAGCAGGAGAGATGAGCAGGATTGATTTATTTATTTATTAATCCTGCAGAGTTGCTTCCCTGGGTTTTCACAGCGACGGAGAAATTCCGTGCAGGATGGTGTAACGCATCTTGGTGGAAAACTCCTCGAAGCTGAGTTGCTTCGGGATTTTTGTGGTGGGAAAAAAGATTTGAAAGGCCTGTCATTCACGTTCGCAGGTGATCATTTTCTGTCTGTACAGCAAAGTTAGGCAATCCTTTAGGAAAACAGGGATCTGTTTGCTGATGAGCTGCAGGTCAAATAAAACCTGACATCCAATCAGAAGTGTCATGTCCTGGCCTGGAGTCACCTGCACCTGAGTTTCCTGATGTCATTAAAATTGGGCTGCAGCTGATTGGGGCTAAAGCTTTGTGAGTGTGTGGTTTCCATGGTCCGTGGTCCCAAACAGTGATAATTCCATGCTCTTGTTGGGCATTCCTGGGATCACTACTGGATCAGCAGTTCTTCTGTGGTGCTTTGACTACTGGGTACTGCAGAGTGGATTTGGAAATTTTCCTCACTGAGACTGCAGAATCACAAATGGGGTTGTAGCTGACCTACTGGCAGGATTTGGGCTTTTTTTGTCATAGCTGGAGGGGAATGAGAGGCTGGACTAAATTGAAGAGGAAACAAAACATGAAATTGCAGACAAGAAATTGCCAGCTGATGTCAGTGGAGCTGGAGGATACTTGGGCAGGGATCCAATGATAGAAGTGCAGTGAATATAAAGTGAACAAAACCTCCTTTTTCCAGTACATCGATTGAGGACAGAACAGCATTTAGATCAAAAATCAGTCAGGTTGTCTTCCTTGAAGATCAAAATTGAGGGAGGATGGCATATTCTTGACAGTCATTCCATTTTATGCTCTTTCATTGCACACTGGGGAGCTGAAATTTTTAAGAGCTCTTGAGCTACATCATAAAAACCCTTCAAAAGTTTCACACACTTGTATTCATTTTACAGAAGACAGTTGCCATTATGTTGGACATTTTTAGAGTTGTTTTGAGGGAATTTATCCAAGCAGTGGCTTGTGACTCTGTCCTTGCTGTGACCTTGCATAGGGGAAAGACTCTTTCCAGGTGAGGGGATTGCTGGTGGTTTGCTGCACAGAACAGTGCAGGTAAACAACTCACAGGTATCCTTGAGCAAATGCTGTTAGATCTCCACACAGCTGGCACGATGACTGGGTGAAATAATTGACATGACGATAGCCAGAGTGTTCCTTCCCACCTTGCGTTGTCCTCTCACCAAGGTTTTCAGTCTCCCTTAGCCCTGGCTCTGGGATGTATTTTTCCATCCCTAACCTTGCCCTGTGAATCTGATCCCAATAAAGTGGGGTTCACCCATTAACAGCTTTTCTTCTCTGATTGCCAGAGCCAGGAGCTGTGGGACACCTGAGTTTCACTGAGATTCTGGACACCTCGCTCAAGGTCAGCTGGCAAGAACCCGTGGAGAAAAATGGCATCATCACAGGTATCAGCTGCTGTCTCTGCTTTTACTTCTTCTTTATTCAGTGTGTGGGGGGTGGAATGTGTTGTTGCAGTGAAAAACTGTGCGGTGGAACATTTAGGGAGAATTTGGGCTATTACTGGTTTCCTGGCCCCTCCTCTGGGTGATTGAGATGTCACCAGGGAGTGTTACACAAAGTACAGCTCCAATTACTGGCAGCTCATGATTGTGGTTACTGGAAGAGCAGTTTGTGTTAGAAATCAGCTCCCCACAGGGTGTCTGGTCTTGTTAAATCCTCCGTGACCTCCACCTGCGTGACTGAATTTTTGGAAATTTGTGAGACTGTGCTTGGCCTTTGCCCCAAGGGTGGGGGGTCCCCACACGGAGTTCACAGCTGCAAAGTCTGGATTGGCATTGCTGAGGTTTGCAATCAAGACCAAGCCTGAAATCAGCAGAATCCTTCATCTGTGATCAAGTGGTCTGGCTGTGGACTGCGTGACAGAATTTGCATGTCATTACTTAATCTCTTATAAACCATCATAAGGGTTCAGAACTCTCTTGTTTCCCTTTGACGAGTCTGCCATTTGACAAGCTATTTATCTATTTACTGTATGCCAGTGTAGATACAACATCAGCAACTTCATTATTTTTCATAAAGGAGGCTATAAATACTTGAGGAAACCTGTAGTTCTTATCAACAGAGGCAATATTGTTCTCAGATGGGAAACTATTGCAGCTGCACAGGATGGACATTCCATTTAATAAAGGCTTTTGAGGTATTGAAGCACAAAAGAGCTCCCAGATTTTAAATTACTGGAGGTAGTTGGGAAGGGAGAAGATCATTTCACATGGATCAAAATATTTTGGGTTTTGAGCGTTGAAATGTTTAATTTTTTTTTAAATTGTGTTACCATTTTTTTAAAAACTCATTTTAGGAGTTAAAAAAAATCAGATTTTCTGACCCTTGACTGCTGAACGGTTATATCAGTGTCATTTCCTGAAGCGTTTTAACTTTGACAGGTGCAATTATTTTGATAGGATTTCACTTGTCAGTGTTTTCCTCTGTGTGTCTGTAATGTGCACCATTTGTAGCTGGGTGTTCCGTGCTGTTTGTGGAGTCCTCATGCAGATCATCTCCTGCCTCTCCACCACGGAAACCTGCCTGAAATATGCACTGATTTAAGTGGTTTGAGAATAGAAACTAATGACTCCTGAAAGCAGAGCAGTATTGATTCAGCGAGGATGGCCAAAGCCTTTCAAGCCCAAGTGCTTAAATTTAGGTACCTCCATCCAGGATGAGGTAATACTGATCCTTGGTAAGCAGCAGGTAGCAGCTCTGTGCTTGGTGTTGCAGAATTACTTTCTAAAAACAAGCTGCTCCCTCCCAGAATGGGTTCAAACCTGGCAGAGCCAAATGAGGGACTGTGTTATATTTGGGGTGAATTGTTTCAGAAAGAATTAACTGAACAAGTTCTCTTATTCGGGACAAAACATCAATGTGAAAAAAGCCAGCGAAGCTTATAAGGAAAAAGAAACCTCCTTAATGATGCAAATTGCGTTTGGGATAGAAGAACAGCAAAATTGTTCATGCCCTGAGCACCTCAAAGGTTTAGAGAGGGCTGCTTGGAGATCTGAGTGCTCAGGGAGGCAATTATTCATCGTTTCTGCTCATTGATGTCTTTACTGGACCTTCTTGTTCCCTGCACGGGCGCTGGGAGGAGGGAAGCACGGAGGGGGTGCCCGGCAGCCAACCTGCTCTGGGAAATTGCCCATTACTCTTGCTGTAAATCTCAGTATCTTCCTCGTTCCCTCAGCAAACATTGATTTATGAGGATCTGGATGTGGACGGACAGTTTGTGATTGGGTGTAGTGCTCTCGTGTAGAGAATTTACTCCACATCAACAGAAAATTATTTCTGAAACTCCTCTGGTCATTAGTTCCCGTTAGGCAGCGTTTTGTGGAGTGCCAGAGTGTGGGGGAAGGATCTGTGGCACCTTCCCTGTCCTCGCTCACACCGGAGCCAGAGGAAAACCCTCTGGAAAATCCGGCTGCGCTCCCCACGCACGTTTCTGGCAGGGATCACATCTGTAGCACAAGGAGTGTGTTCTCACCAGCCACACGCCCAGAGTTCTGCCCATCTGCCACTCAGTGTGGCTGAAGCGCTACTTGGGGGTGCAGTGCTTGTTGTTCCTTTCCTTCAGCACTTCTTTTTTGGCTGTTTTTGTTATGCCTGATTGCATTTGGCTTTGTGTCTGCTCGCTGTGTACGTACAGATTTTCTGTTCTCATCTTTTATATGACTGGAATTTAACTATACAGTTGGGACTGAAATCCCCGACAGTAAATACTGCCTCTTTGCCTTTCCTTCAATTTACACAGAAACTCAGGATATTTTTCCTGGTGAACTTTTTTTTTCCCCCCCCAGAAAATAAATACGTAGGGACTATGTGCCTAATGGGCGGGAAAGCTGGGTCTCATCCTGTGGTCACAAGGGAGAAGAGATAAAATGTCCAAAGAATAATCACCAACATTTGATGTATAACCTGAGCTTATCCAGATGGGAGAGGAGATATCTCAATCACTGAAGATTGCCTGGTGCATGCTGAATGACACTTTCTATTGTCCGTAAGCAACAAATGGATAGAGGGAGCATTAAAAGTCCCCTGCTTATCTTCCTCCGGTTATTTATTGTCTGGAACAGACTGCACCCACAGCTATTGAAAGAAAGGGGTGTTTGTGATGGTCCTTCTGCTTGCAACTCCTTCGTGCCTCTTCACTGAGCATCAAATGCAGGGGACAGTCAGCCCCCACCTTTCTGCTCATCCTCTGTTAATTCAGGCAGCAAAGTCCTTAAATTTTGTCAGCACCTTCCTACAGATTACAATCCTCTCTGTGCTACATCAGCTCTGGTCTGGCAAATGATTCTTAAGGCTTTTCAGAGAGCACCAAAACACCACAGTGTTTCCAAGACATCGGTAAATTACTGAGTTAATTAATTCCCACTCTGACATTTATTTAAAACTGGTTCCAGATGAGTGTTCAGGAGTTTTTCCCCCTTCCCCTCTGCAGTGCAAAGTCAGAGGAGCATTTGTGCTGTAGCTGGAATTGTTGAAGCATCACCTCCCTTTGTCACTGCCCCCTCACCTGAAACATAATTAGTGAATGTGTGAGCACACTGAGCCCGTTTTCATGCAAAATCAGGTTAAGATGAATCCCTGTCAGTGATGGCAGCTCGCAAGAGAGGACGGAGAACGTCTCACACCTCTCTGACTTTTGCAGAAATATTTGTCTCACCATGCTTTTGGCTCATGAGATGATGCTTTCTTGCTGATTAATACTATGAGGGATATTGCTACGTCAATTCATATATGTTAATCAGCTTATCATGTCTTTTTATTTTTAAAAAATTGAAAAAAAAAAACCCCTCAAGCCCTCCAACTGGTCTGAATTCCTCATCTTAGCTGATGGGAACAGGAACCCGGTAGGGAGTTTCTCTAGCCAGTTTGCCTTGTGCGTGGTTCACTCAGTGGGATTCCTTTCTGTTAGTCCTTTTCACTCACTTCAATTTCACAGGCATTCAAGAGCTATGTGTATTTTTTTTTTTCACCCTCTGAGTCAAATCACGAAGAAAGCAGCAATCAAGAAAACTTTTCAGACACGCTCTCTGGGGACTGGTACAGCGAGGTTCACGTGGGTTCAAATGAGAATAAAGAGGGACTGGGCAGGAGGAGGACAAGCAGATTTGGAGGTAAAATTGAGCAAATCAGACAGTGGAAACTTTCAAAAGTTCTTGGAAGGCAAGTGGTTTTCAAAGAGATAAGAAAGAAAGCCTGGTTATGATAGAAGAATAATACGGAGGTCAGGGCAGGTGCAGCTTTGGACAATGCATTGGCTCCAAGATGGTTGTGAAAGAAAGGATAATGATTCACCCTGCTGAAGGATTTCTGCAAGGAACAAGCGGTGGGGAGTAGAGGTTTTTCAGTTCCTAGAAGATTCCCACAATGTTCCTGCCTGATTGTTATTGTCAGGTTTCTAAGTATTTCTAGACAGGCAGCAGTAAAGGTTACTTCAGCCTGCAAAGGGAGAAGCCCCGCTAAGCACATGGAGATTTTTAATTAGATATTCCAGTAGATGTTCTATTTTCCAGTGTTTCTTCCTGTTTGCTTCATAGAGTTCACAGAAAGTCCACCTTTCTGTCAGGTTATCCTGAGGTTTCCAGACCATTTCATAGCAAGCATAGAAAAAAAAGACAGTTGAGACCTCCTGTCCTCCTGATGGGGACGTGATGCCCCGTGGGGTACCTGCATCAACAGTTTATTGGAAATAATGATATTTTTAAAATACTTGGATATTTCAGCCAGTGTTTACTTCAAGGAGGGTTTTTTTACTGTTTATAAAAGTGATCACAAGGAATGGCATAAGGAACAAGGATCCACCACTGCTCGCAAGCGCACGCAGGAATTCTCTGGGTTATTGCAGAACTGGGCCTTGGCAGGAGAGCTGTGTCCCCCTGACCTGTGGGTGATTGCTTTGCAGGGTACCAGATCTCCTGGGAGGTGTATGGCAGGAACGAGTCCCGCCTGGCCCGCACCCTGTCCAACAGCACCCTGGAGTACAAGATCACGGGGCTGTCGTCCCTCACCACCTACACCATCGAGGTGGCGGCCGTGACCGCCCAGGGCAGCGGCTGGGTCACCTCCTCCACCATCTCCTCTGGAGTGCCCCCAGGTTGGTGAAGCTGAAGGAAACAAAACAAAACGTGCTGGTTCTTCGTGTTTCTGTGTTCCAAAGGTCACAGGTTACTTCAGTTCAGCAGTAATAAAAATTATTTTATTTGTAAAGCACTGGAATTCTTTGCCAGTTAATTTAGATTTAATTTTTGGAACAGACTGAAATGTTAACGTGAAGACATTTGCAGATTGAAATTGCCAGGAAGTTGAGGATGGTTAATACAAATACAAAAGGAGATGTAGGTATGACAATGGAATGGACAAAGTAATAATGTGGATACAATACAGAATATCTTGACATTTACAAAGTGACATCAGAATGAAACCTGAATCAATTCAAAAAGTGTTGCTTTGGGGGAAGAAATAAAGTTTGGGTGATATTAAAAGGGAAAGGATTTTCCATGTGGAAGTAATATAGCTTATGTCAACTATGAGTGTTTCACTTGTACAGTGAAACAAAAATCTTATTTACAAGAATTTGAAGTTGTGGCCTGAAAAAAGATTTGGGAGGAGGCAGTTCAGTCCCACATGGTCTGAGTTACCATTTGGGCACCTGTATATTTACCCTTTTTACATTTTGTTTTTAAAATTCTACACCCCACCCCATCCAGTATAAAAGCAAACTAAACAGCCAATTCATACCTCGAACAAGCAGTTTCAGTTAATATAGAGGTTATAGAAGTAGAATTTCCCAAAGCAGAGCAGTTATTGTTCATCACTGAGGGAATCCAGTTTTTCCTTCTCCAGTATTTTTGAACTTTTCTCTATGTCCTAAAGTATGTTTGCCCTTCTTTTCCCTAATCATTGGTAATTGTGACAAGCTGTAGACTGGATCAATGCCATGATATCTGATGGCAGGATGCCTGCCAGATAACAGCATTATCCCACTTGGGCAGGGTTGGTTTATCGATCGTGGTTCCCACAAATGTGAAGTAAGAAGCAAGAAATACTGGGTATTTCTGCATACTTGAAATATCTGCCAGAAACCTGCCCATTTTTGGCCTGTTGCAGTCTCACAGAGCGCAGCATTATCATAAAATTACAGAATGGTTTGGGTTGGAAGGGACCCGAAAGATAATTTAGTTCTGACCCCCTGCCATGGGCAGGGACGCCTTCCACTAGATAATTACTGATTATAATAGTTATTTCCATTTGTTATAAATGCAGGTAACTACTGGGAATTTATTCTAAACAGTCTGTATTTAATCTCTTCCCTGGACTTGCTTTTGTGGTTAATTCAGATGATATTAAAAATGTAAATGCCGGTATAATCTTGACTGATGGGAGGCAAAGATCTGACTGGGGCTGCAGATTTTTCCTTGTAGGAGGTCACCCTCTTTATTTGCTACAGGAATTGAAAAAAAAAAAATTATCTACTTTAATCAGGCATCAGAAATGCCCTGAGAAAACCCAGATAGTAGAGGTCAGTATAAATACGCTACCCAAAACTTCGAGTCTTTTCCTGTTGTAGTTGTATGTCCTCTAAGAAGTAAATAAAAATTATTGTCATTTAATTCTGGGGAAACAGAAGTGCAGTGGAATTAGGTGACTTGGCAGACCTGGAGCTGGGAAGTGCCTGACCCCCAGGACCATCAGGGTTTGTTCATTGGAAAGCTCCTCTAAAATGGGACCTGTAATTCGGTAGCTGGGCTCTTTCTTTCCTCATTTGATCTGTAACAATGTGGTGCATGCTCAGAGCAGTAGAATTAGTAATGCTGTGTGTAATACTCCGCCAAAAAGAAAAGAAAAATAACCAGAACTGGGGCAAATAGAGCCCTTTTCTCTGTGGTTTTTATGTTGGAAACTGAACGTCAGCTTGTGTTACGGGCTCCTAGACAGAGTGTTTCTACCTCTCATTTACTTTTCTGCTTCTCCAGAACTTCCAGGTGCTCCAACCAACCTGGTGATTTCCAACATCAGCCCTCGCTCTGCCACGCTTCAATTCCGCCCAGGATATGATGGCAAAACCTCCATCTCCAAGTGGATAGTGGAAGGCCAGGTATGTCCCTGACAAAATTATCTTAATGAAGTTTCTGAGGAGGTAAAAAGAGTCTAACCTAATGAATTCCTGTTGGGATTTCAATTCTTGTCACTTTGGATCAGAGCTCCTCTGTAAATGACCTGGGGTAGCTGTCCAGGGTGTCCTGGGAAGGTTGGGATGCAGGGGAGTTTGAGAAGCTCAGTTCAGAGATGTCTGTGTCAGCCAGGGAGAAAAGGGTTAGATGAATGCTGGACCTTCTGTTTGGAATAAAAACAGAAAAATGTGATATATATTATATATATGTGTGTGTGTGTGAGAATGCTTATCCTTAAGTAATTTACATGGGGTTTTGTTTCTGTTCAGAAGAACATCAGGTACACCATAAACAGCCCACACAGCAAAGCTTTAGTCCATCCATCTATTTTTAAAAGGATTTGAAACTTGTGTTTATCTTCTGTGAGGCATCTTTTCAAAAGTTTGGAATTATTATCTCATAGATTCAAAGTATAGGAAGAATTCCATTAAACAGTAAAGATACCATTATTCATGAGATTGAGTGTACTTTTCTATCTTGTAATGGAATATACTGAGGTTTTCTATCCAGGCCTGTAGGTATGAATAGGATGAATTCTCTTCTTCATCAGCTTTAAACAATATCCCTCTTTCTGCTGTCATTATGCCTTGGAGGAGTTATGTGTTCCTCATTTGTTCTCCTGACAGATGAGCTTTGCTTCTTCCTTTCCACCCACAGATCTTTATAAATAATATAATCTGTTTCTAAGACCAAATGTTGGACTTCTTAAATCACCGTCACCACTTAGGCATGTTGATACAATCACTTCACTTGGTAATGAGATTGTTGTGAACAAGTTGGTACATTTTGTGCCATTTATATACACATTATGGCATATTACAGAATTAAACACCAAAATCCAATAATATGGTGGCTTAGCACATTCTGAGGAGCATTTTCCTGCTGGAACAGAGCATTGATGTTGCTAGGAATTTGTTAATTCAGTGAGTTGCGGAATGCTACTGAAGTGAAGCAAATCTGAATGCTTTAAAACTGCAGTGGTAATTACCATGAAGTTCATCTGCATCCTTGAAGGGCCCTGGGTGCAAACAGTGGTTTGAACAGTCCTTGGAGTGCAGGGAGGGAAGGGAGGGTCTTTCTTCTTCACTAACCCTCACCAACATCTCACGCATCCCTAGAAAAGTCAAGGAGTTCTCGGTTCTGATAGATCCAGGAATTATTTTCTCCTTTTGGGGAAGGGGCACAGCCAAGTCCTTGTGGAATCTGGGCGGTCCTTTTAACCACAGCAACCCTGCGAGTTTCTCTGGCACCACACCTCACTGCTCAGCTTCAGCACAAGAAATGTTGCTCCTAGTGGATCTCAGGAAAAAATAAGAATTCTTGCTCACCTGATTAATGAAAATCAGTTCAGGTATGCAGAGAAATTGGTGAGTCCTTAAGGATATAGCAAATCCTGTTTCCAGGATGACAGCTGCGTATAATCCTTTGTTCACAGCCCCTTTCTGCCAGCACTCCTCTCAAACTCTTTCTCTCTGAAAGTGCAATTTCACAGCACTTTGAGCCAATCTAAAGCAGAGCTCTCATTGTCCATGAGCGGGAACATTGCTCCTGTTCCCTCTCCCCATCCCACTTACCAAGACTTTTCCTCCTCCTGCCTTCTGTGTGCACTGACACAGGATCAGACCCAGATCTGCTGCAACTTTGATCCAGCCAAGAACGAGTTTCAGACAGATCAACTCTGCACAGGCTGTGTGTGATCAGAACATCACTGTAAGGGGAGGGGGTGTGAACATGGCAATGGGAGCAGAGATAAGGGCAGGAATGCCTGTCTCCTCTTGGATCCAAGCCCACCTTTCAGAAAGACAAAAGCTTTTGCAAAACTGCTGCCAGTGACACCCCAGTCTCCATTTCTGCCGTTCATGTGGTCTGTTCTCATCTGAGATTTGTCCATGCTGGGATGCAGGCTGCTGTATTTTAGCATGGACAACCATAATTGCTCCTTAGGACTGAGTTGGATTGAAGGGCAGTGGTTGTGCACTACTGAAATGGAGGGAGGGTTTTGGTCCTTCTGGATCTTTCATTCACTGACCCATGTACAGCTTTTAATAGCAGTGTTAAGTGTTTCATGCCTTGGCATTAAATTAAAAGCCACTTAAGGGGTGGTTTTGCACAGTCTGATTTTAAAGCTGACAGTATTGCCAAGGGACAGGATGACATTTAGCTATAAAACACTAAGTTGAGCACTTCATATGGGTCCCTCCCCCTCTGTAAGCTGGGCAACACCTTTGCTTTGGACATCCCTGATAATTCTGAGTTTTCTCCATCTCTACTGGGAATTCACCTTTCACTCTCAATGTCTGACTCCTTACAGACAAAATTCAGCTGGTTTGTATTCACAAACACAACCAACCTGCCACCAACGTGCTTTTTTTCTTTGTTCCTTTATTTGGCAGAAAGCTTCCTTGGTGAGGGCAGGTCTAGAAAATGTTCCAAGTGCTCCAGTTTGGCTGAGAGCCATTTTTGAAGTCTGATACTTCATGAACAATTTGGATGAGAAACACAGCTGGGAATTCCAGCTGACGTGAAATTTTGTGCATCTGGCCTTGGTTTCTGCTTTTTGTGCCTGGGTGTAAATTCATGGGAGCCACTGTGGAACTAATTCTCAATTATGTCAATAACCATGAGAGGAGATCAAGTCTTTAAGAATTTACTGTTGGTAGATACTGAAATATCAAGCATTAAAAATCCCATTTCTGTGTTTCTAGTGAAGGTACATTCTGTACTTTTGAAGGGATTTTTTCAAAATCACTAGATTTTTCTTTTCCATCTTTTTTATCTAGACTCAGGACTGGAGGAAACTGGATTTCTAAACAGAGAACTACAAAAACGTACCAATGCTGTTTAAAAAATACTTCTAACATTTCTTTTTCTATTACATAGAGTATAATCTAAAGGGAAGAGGCTCAAATATTATATAAAGGTTCCACTGACACTTGTTCAGAGGGACCAGCAGTCCCCCTGCCTTGTGGCACTGACACTCACAGGTAACTTGTTCCTCCACAAAGAATTTCAGTAAATCCTTCCAGCCATCCTGTCCTCTCAGATGCAGTCAGAGCATATATTGCCGACTCCTTTTTTGGCAATTTTCAGCCAAGAATGACTACGAATCCCTGCTGCTGTTCATGTAGTTTCATGTTTGCACTCTCTGTTGCAATCCAGTTTCTTATTTTTCTTGCATTGGATTTTTCCTGGGGTTTTGTCCGGAAAAATGTGCATAAATGGATCATGGAATGGTTTGGGTTGGAAGGGACCTTGAGGATCACCCAGTTTCAACCCATCCTGGCTGTGCCTTGGCAGGTGCTCAGTCCATACCCTCGAGCTGATTACAGAATCTGGGGTAACTTCTGCCCAGTCTGGTGCGTTGTTCTGGTGATTAACATGATTTGCAGGCAGCACAAGACCTGCAGAATGGCAGAAAGCCATTTCTGAAGAGGTATCACATTTCCTGGAGCCATGAGTGTATGGGCTATTATAGAGAGTTTTTGCTTAAAGCCTTTTTGCTGTTTTTAGAGAGATTTTTGTATCAATGTCATGGTGAGCAGGAACAGAGTTTCAAAGTGGTAAAACCTTTAAAGTATTATCTCTGTGTTCCCTTCTAAAGCTGTGAGTTGGGAAAGAACTTGCATCTTTAACCATGAGTTTGTGTGGTTTTGTGGGTGAAGTCAGTGACCCAGATAGGATTCATCCATTGCACCAGGTGATTCTCTGGGCGTCATTTCCACTTGGGAGCTGGTAAATAAAGTGTCTGAAACTCTGACAGTTTTATGCCTTTGACAATCTCTAAATCAAAAATGGCTGAATCGATGTAAGGATTTAGTGAGAAAAAAAATTGCACCCGGGCTGACATCCCGTGAACCGAATTTCTCCCAAAGCGATTTCAAATGTGTGAGTTATGGACCTCTAAAACGAAAACTGTGGCACATCTTGAGCTATAGTAGGACACAGGGTACCTCTGTAATGTACAGAAACATTGTGTTTGCCTTCCCTGCAGTTAGAACTTCATAACTGAAGTTTTGGAGGCATTGCTGTCTTACACAAACGAGTTTTTCATTCCAAATTTTAATTGTTGGTGGTTTTTTTTTTTAAAGTCAGAATTCTGCAGCTTTGTTCATGCAGTGCATTCCATCAGAAAACGTTGAGTCATTTTATAAAATACGTAACATTTTCCTTTTAAGAAATGGAGAAACTAATGCATGGGGAAGTAAAAGCTTCTGACATCACTCCCAATATTGCTTTATACTGTCTCATTCCTGCAATAATAAAGGAATATGCCCTTTTATTGGATGTATTGCCTTGGGAGCAGCTGAGGGATGGGAATGAATATGTGGTAAGCAGTGATGGCTGATGGTTATCGAGCGTTCTGTGAAGTGTCTCCAGGGACAGAGGTGTTTTTATTGTGGCAGTTCTGGGGTCCCTGGGGGCTGTGGCTCTGTGGCACAGAGAACTGGGAAGATGCAGAGTGTGTTCCTCAAGGAGTTTTTATGCTGATGGTGATAGAAAAGCAGTTGGTGCCTCATCTGCCTCCCAAAACAAAGCACCCACGAGCGTGTGATCTGTCAACAAACACCATCCTGCTCTGAAGTGTGCATACACTGTTATCCAAAAAAACAGCTACAAGAAAGAAGCCTTTAACTTCACTTGATGTTCTGCAGAGCAGCTCAGAGTGGGCTCTCTTGCCCCTCAAAAGACTCTTTTATCCCAACCACTGCCCGTGGTTCTTTCTGCCCTGTGGGAATCCCTTTGTACTCTGATTCTTGAAACTGATACGTTTCCTCTGATCTGACATCAGAGTGTTTCAGCAAAAATAATTTCCTTTTCCTTCCAGAGCCTGAAACTTGGAATCTGCTATAGATTTTGGGGAAGTTAAAAATATAAAGTCCATCACTGAAGGTTTTCTTCTAAGGCTCACTTCTGAGAATACATACATACATACATACGTATATAAAATAAATGAAACTTCTTTTGAGCAACATGGACCTAGTACAAGATCCTTAATGCTTCCACCTTTACAGACCACCAGAAAATGTCTCACTGAGTCAATGTCAGCCCTGCTGGGCCCTGTGGTCCTTAATGTGTATTAATGACCTGCCTGTTCTGCACAGCAATTGCAACCTGTGGGCCTTTTTTTTTTCTTCATTATTTTGTGAGGTAATAAATATTTTAAAAAGCTCTTACTGCTCTGAGAATACAAAAAAGACAACTTAGTTACCACTGGAGATTATTTGCAGCCTCCAGAGCACTGTGGATTGTTGCTATACAATTACTGCAGCACTTGGAGGTGATGCTCTTAAGTGCAAGATTTGCAAAAATAAGCATTTAGTATAGACTTGTTACAGTATTAATAGAAAACTCATTTAATAAAAAGTGTTCTCTGTTTCCTTGACTGAAATCAACCCTCTCATCTTTACTTTGTTTATGTAGGGCTTTTTTTTCTTTTAGATATCTTTATCAACTCTTTGTTCTCCAGGTTCAGTTTAGGGATGTTCTGTTTTACCGTGCAGACCTGTCTCAAATTGTTTCCCTTCAGCTTCCACATCCATGGGCTTCACTACAATTTATGGAGCTTGGTTAGGACTGGAAATTCTAAAAGGTCCATAATCTTCACTACCATCTATTTTATATGTTGTTTCGTGTGTGGCAGTGACCTTGATCCCCAACAAGTCTGAAAGACCCATCCAGACCTTTTCAGCCACATCCTCCGTGGAATCAGTGCTCTGCTGCGAAGATCAGAGAGGCTTCTTTCCACAGTGCAATGCAGGACTTTTTTCTCTGGCCTAATTTTCTTTGTGTCATTTCCTCATGCACAAACATAAATATGCAGCACATCAAGTCCTGGGTGAGCGAAGAACTAAAACATCTATAAATAAATCAGGCTGCTTCTCCTGAAGGGGGAAAAAAGAAAAAAGAAAAGAGTGAATGAAACCTAATTTTCTATTTGAAGTACTTGGGGTATGCGAAATACTTTGGACTGTGGTGCCTATCGAGTGTTTGACAACGTCTGTGGCTGCAACTCTTGCACAGAACTTGCAAGGGATCTGTTTAAAAAAGATTAAAGGAAATAGCTCTTTACACAGTGGGTTGTGAGCTTCTGGAATGTGTTGCCACAGCAGCCTGTGGGAGTAGATAGTGTCAGGAGGTTAAAAAGGGATAAGGTGTCTTTGTGGATAACAAGTCTGAATAGACACTGAAGGGAAGAGCTGCCCAGGTACCCTCTGCCATCCTTAGCCACTGACTGGATGCCAGGGTGAGGGAATTGGGCTAAACCCACCCTCTGTGGCACAGTTGGAACACCAGAGGAAATGCCCAGTGCTAGGGAATTATTCCAGGAACCTTCCCTGAGCCTCTCCTGGGTTTCAGCACATCCAAAGTGAAGCCTGGCCATCCACCTCTTCTCTTCTCCCCTTCTCCACGCTCCTCCCGGGGCGCTCAGGCACAGCCCTGCCCACAGATGCTGCATCTTTCAGGTCAGGCTTTGGCCTTTTTCTCATTCCCTGTTGGCTTCCTTTTAAGTCCTGATTCATCTTCATTTAATCTTCAGAAAGCTGCATGGAAAGCAGTGCTCAGTTCTCATCAGTGTTTAGTCCCTTCTAACCCTGCCGTGGCTGAAGGCCCATGTTGGGCAACATGTTGTGATTAATTAATACAAAGGATTGCCCATGGAAAAGTCTGGTCTGAGTGCAGAGCAGCAGATGAGGTTAAAACACTTTTGTTCTTTGACTTTGTTCTTGTTTCTCTGTCTTCATTTCCATGGCATTTTGCCTCCATTGAGACTTACTTAGTATGCATCGGTTCCTGCGAGTTATTATCAAGGCTATTTTTCATTCTCTTATATTACTACTTGATACTTTTGTATTGTGGCAGGAAGATTGAACAGGGTATTATCACTCTCATGGTGTTTTTTCTGGAATGGATCTTATCACAGGATCCAGTGAAGTCCCATCAGGTACAAGGAGACTTGGCTAACTTGGCTGGGTTTTCTCTTTACAAATAACTAGTCGCATAAAAATTAGTATTAACTGGAAAATGTGTTTAACAGCATTTGTGCTTCCACTGCTATGATGACACACATTGTAAAAAAGGTCATATATATTTATTTATATATATATTTACATACATATATAAAAAAATCTACTTTGTATTCCTTCTTATGTTTCCCTTGTACAGGTTGGTGTGCTGGGTGATGAAGAAGAATGGGTGACTCTTCATGAGGTGGAGAACGAGCCTGATGCTCAGATGCTGGAAGTACCAAACCTCACTCCTTACACTCATTACAGGTAAGAACAGCAGGTAATTAGCTGCAACATGGGGAAAAAAAAGAGTAAATAGCAGCATGGAACAGCTTTCCTAATCAGGAACATCTGGCTTGGTTTTATAATCTGAATGAAAGGGAAAAGCTTTGCTGTTTTTATAGGTTATACTTAAAATTACTAATCTGATATTGTTAATTGTAATTTATATCCAATGCAGTTGATAACATTAAGAAGGAAATTCAAGTACCCAGTGAGATGCTTTTACAAGTAACTGCTATCCTGTGATTTCCTTCCCTGAAGGGAGCACCAGTGGAACATCAGCGAGTGACAAATCAATTGTAGCTAAACTGGTGCAAACCTGTAATTACATATTTGCATCAGCTTAAACATCACTTTATTGATTTAACTTAATTTGGTAACATCAGTTAGATGAAACCTTTGTTTATAGGAATTTATCAAGTTAAGCTTAATAGATATAAGCAATGCCTAAACTGATTGAGGTGACTCTGCATTGTGGGTGCACCCCAGTTAAATGAGATTGATTTTTAAATCAATCCAATCCGAGCCATGCCGTGGTATAGACAAGACTGGAGAATCTGAGGTACTCAACCCTAATGAAAAATACTTTCATGATCCAGCTTGCTAATGTAGAGGCTGGTGGAAAGGACATCCAGTGGCAAGTGTTAAATCAGCCCTCTAAAAACTTGTCCATTTCGTGCTGGCTGGAGGGGCTATTAACTAACAACTGTGCTGTTGTAAGCCAGGAGTAGGTGCAACCAAGGAGAGCTCATGTAATTTACAACTGAGTCAGTGCTTGCACGTTTATTTTCCTCCCTTGGTCACAAGCCTTGGAACACATCGAATTTCTCACTAACTCTCCACCAAAGTGTTTTAAACCTCATCTTCCAGAGCTAAACGTTTTACTGAAAGGTCTTTGAAAATTTTTTTGAACTTGAGGAGAGATCTCCGGTGCAGAGGTTTAGGAAAATTATCTTCACGTTAAGAGGATTGTGCTCTCCTCATAAAGGGGGATTCTTAAAGCTGAAAAGGCAGGGCTGAGCAGGAGAGTGCAGGTTGTACCACAGTTCAAGGTTCATTGTCCATGAAGATTAAGGAACACCCAGACAGGTGCATGGAGAAACATCTTTGGCATAGCAAGTAATGAAGGAGAATATGAGAAATTTGGGGGATTGGTTTTTTCCCACTTGTTAAACTTCTTGGTTTATTTTAATCTTGCATCTCATTTCTCTCTTGTATTCATTTAATTCTGAAGTGATCCCACGTATGCTGGGATTCTTTCCACATCCAGTTCCCCCCTTTGATTTTTTTTCATTGTAAGGCAGCTCCTTGAATTTTGCCTAGCGTTTTTCTCTCCCGCACACACTGATAGGAGCTTTTTCAGTTTTGCTTCAGTGTGGAGCAATTTTAGACAAATTTTTGAAACCTAGAAAGCTGTTGCCAAATGGATTTGTTGTCCCCTGATCCGCTTCAATCATTGCCCGCTGAGGAAATGCACGGTGAGAGCTGATTATCAGAGCACATCTTTACAGGCCATTCTTCTTTCCTATATTTTGGGCCAGTGTTTGAGAGTGAAATCAGGACAGTATTTGCTTAATGTGTTTCCTTCAGTGCACTTTGGAGGGACATCAGAGCAGGTAAATAAACACTGCTGTGTTGACTGGCTCATCCTTTTCCCAGGCTCAGTCATTAGGTCCAAAAATTAAGTGTTTAGTATGAGCAGGTCACGTATTTATGTGCAAGTGCTGGGTGCTTCCAATTGCTTGTGATGGGTGAGAGTATCTGAAACGTACAGCACATCTTAATTATGTGGTGCTCCTTGTAAAGAAAGATTTCCCTAAATCTTCTGTGACCCAATAAGGATTTCTATTGTAGAAGAGATGGTTTCAAGCAGACAGGGTATTTTTTTAAAGATGCATATCCATATTAAATAACTTAATCTTTCTTGTGCAGGAAGGCTGAAAATGCAACACAGGGATAAATCAGCCTCTTTCAACGAGTAATTGAGGGGAAATGTTATCGCCAGTATATTTTTTACATTGACAGGGAATGAGACTATCCAAAGTTTGATATTTTAATACCTTTCTGAATGTATTGTATAAGCATCGCCAGAGAAAATCACTTACTGCCAGCATAAGCTCATCAGGCTTGGTATAATTAACATAAATTTCTCACACAAATACCTAAGTTTCTAATAGACCCTAAGCTAATCTCATTTTCATTTTTTCAATACCTGAGAGGATCTGAAAGCAGTTACCATCAAGCATTCAGCAGTGAATACAAAGGGGACCCTGCACGCAGCGACCTTCGCGGAACGTTTAGAAAGCCCCTAATTTGTATTTTTCCACCCCTCCTCACACCCTGGAGAAGCGAGGGAGCGTTCCCCGGGCCCTGACAGCGGCACTCGCTGCCTCTTTCCCCCCTGCTCCAGGTTCCGGATGCGGCAGGTGAACGTGGTGGGCCCCAGCCCGCTGAGCCAACCCTCGCGGGTCATCCAGACCCTGCAGGCCCCGCCGGACGTGGCCCCCGGCAGCGTCACCGTGCGCACGGCCAGCGAGACCAGCCTGTGGCTGCGATGGGTGGTGAGCAGCTCGATGGACGTGGGGATGGAGGGGAGATGGGGATGGGGATGGGGCTGCTCCCCCAGGGCCAGGCCAGCCTTCCCAAAGTGCCTCCTCCTCCTCGCGCTCAGCGCCGAAGGAGTAACAGCCAAATTGTTTCCTTTTCCAGAGTAGTCGGAAATCTGAGCCTTGCCTTAAGTGCCTTATTAATCAAATAAATTGCCTACTGCCACTGTTTCTGCCACTTCGTCGGGGGAATGTGCCTGTGTGTAAAAACTTGGCTTTGAGGAGCTCCAGGACCACAGTCTGGGTCAACGTGTGGGGCAGGAATGGAGCGCTCAAGCCAATTCACCGCTTTCCAGGGCTCGGTCGTTTGCTCTGCACGAAACGGTCCCCAGAAGGTGCACCCCGGCCATGGGCAGCATCCTGTGGTTCTGAGAGCTGTGGTGCAGCAGCAGCAAGGCTGGCACTCCTGTGGGAAGATTGGATTTAGCTGAAACGGTGTGGAATTGTGCGCTAAAATGCAGAGATAAATGATTAATTGTGAAGATGCGGCAATTGCTGCCATCGCTGTGCCCTTTCGCCTGTCTCAGTTACCTGCAGAGTTGCCAAGTTGGGATTTACTTGGCAATTAACCTGCTCCAGAATGGTTTTTCTTCACCCCTGTTAGGCAGAATTTTCCACCGGGGTTACTGTGGTGTGAAGTTGATGAAGCACAGGTTTCCTTTTGCCCAAATGTTAGCTTTTCCATGCATAAACTCATTATGGCTGGAAGTCAAAAATCAGGCTGGGAACAAGAGGGTTTTTTCTCCTGTTGGAAAGGAATAATTCCAGTTTCTCAACAGGACGCTGCATTTAATTCTGAGCCTTGCCAGACCAAAACATGAAGCTTGGAGGTGTCACCTCACTACTCACAGAAGAGCCATTGCAGTTCCTTTGATAGGCCCCACAGAACTGTCATGGCTTTTCTGTGTGAATATCATGCCCGCGTTGGTACTGTCTCCAGACCTACATATCTTCCATCAAAATTAACTCCAGGTTGTTTTAAGAGCTTTTAAGACATTAAGATTGTGCTGCCTGGAAGCCTGTTCTCCTTGAGTCAAACTGTGCAGGGTTCAGGAGGAGCAACAGCCATAGCTAAAAATGACCTGATAAACGCTTTTCATGCTTAATAACATCAATATTTGAAAGTGTTTAATCTATTTTATTTCAAGACCTGCAGGTGAATCTGTTTTCCCCTGGGACCTGGGAATTCCTCCCTTCTTACAGAATGAGGGTCACGTTCCTAGCCCTGCATGCCTGCGGGGTAGAATCTTCTAAGCTGTGAAATGTTAATGTGTATCCAGCTTTCCCAGTGAATCAGAACCGAATCTCAGCCATCCGTGGCATCATGTAGTTAGTTTTACAGCAGAAAAACTCCAAACTTCATGAAGTAGGCTAATTATTTCATATTTTAATCTCTGAAATTGCTTGGGGAGTTAGAATACTAGAATAAATCTCTGCTGATAAATGAGTAGGCAGAGAGTCACTAAAAAAAAGTAAAAAATGTACGATAAATGAATTTGTCACATGCTTCAGCAATTTATCATTCATTTCCATAATTAATCACAAAGCTCTGAAATATACTGTATTCATATCATCTCTGTTGATACACCCAAAGCAAAGGGCTTGGTTTTGTGAGCAAACCTACTTGGCTCCAAATTAAGGTAAAAATCAAAAGAAAATTCCAAGCAGCATAGAGATCATGAAGCATAAACCAGAAAATCAACCTCTTGATCTTTTTTTTGCCTTCCTGTGGCCTTGCGTGAGTTCGGGCAGCCGTGGAACACGGCGTGGAAAGCCCTGGCCACGTGTTCTGATGGGAATGTTGTGTTCTCCCGTGTCATCCGCCAGCCCCTCCCTGACACGCAGTACAACGGGAACCCCGAGTCGGTGGGGTACAGGATCAGGGTGTGGCGCGTGGACCTGCCGGCCCCGGCCCTGCTGAAGGTCATTGGTGACCGCCTGGCGCGGGAGTGCACGGTGGAGGAGCTGCAGGAGTGGACGGAGTACGAGCTGCAGATCCAGGCCTTCAACGCCATCGGGGCAGGGCCCTGGAGCGAGGCCGTGAGAGGGCGGACGCGGGAGTCGGGTGAGTCCAATCGCCACGTCTGCTGGCACAGAAAACCCAAGAAATTCACCTCTTTCTGCCCTTTTGTTCAGGTTTTAATTTTTTGGTTTGGCGTTCGGATGTTGGGTGGGGTTTTTTTGCTGGCTGAGCCATTAAACCTGAAATGAAATTTTAAAAAAGCCAGTCTCGAGATGCACTGAAGGCAGAATGACACACAGACATTTGAAGGGTTATTTCTTATTTTTATTTCTACCCTGCTTTCATGCACAAACCTGCAGGTTTTTTATTTAAAGCAAACAAAACAGCCTCTCCCCATTTCTGCCCCAGTGTGGACAAGGAGAAGCTTGTATAGAGATTTTTCTGGCTGAGGGGCTCTCTCATATCTCTTCTTCCTCCCCAGTACCCCATGGCCCCTAATCCTCCCCTTTTCCCTGTCTGTTTCTAGGCTCAGGCACATCTTCTCACAGCTGTGGTTACCTGAAATTTCATTTCAAGCACCAAATAATTCTAAAAGGGCACAAGTCACGTTAGAGAGCTAATTACACAGAGAGAAATAAAATAATTACCTGAGCTTCTGATGGCACGTTTTCAAACCTGCCTTCCAAAATTGTGTGTACAAGGCTGTGTAGACATAACCCGCGCACAGACCTAGAGCAGCAGGGGCTGTATTGTTGAGCTGAATTGTCCAGGCAAGCACAGAGACTTCAAATATCAGAAGGAAACTGTCACTCTTAGGCAACAGTAAATTACTGTTAGGTCAGGAGAACAGTGAAGGCACGTGTTGAAAAGCTGCTCTCTAGCTGTTGACTTCCTCAAAACTTATTTCCGGGCCTACCCTACATGCACCTGGGAAATGAAAAGTTATGTTGCAAATTAGTAACAAAGTGGGCGACACGGGTGGTTTAAAAGTTTAATAATAAGTCTCTTTGTGACCTTCATTTACGCAAGGTTCAATGCTGGTATTTTTTCCCGGGTTTTTTTGCAATTTTTCTTCATTAAAGAAGTTGTGGGATTTAATCCTGTGCATGTCTGTGCTCCGTGTACCACGCAGGGCTCCTTGGCAGGGAGCGAGACCAGGCACGGCAGGGTTTGGTCTGCTGGTTCAGATAACTCTGCTTTGAACTAGCCAGGGAGAAGGCTAAACAAAGTCATCCCCCTCCGTTCAAGTGTTGCTCTTTGGGAAGGAGTAATTGCAAAGCGATTGCCGGAGGTATTTTAAAGAAGGCTTGTGCTGGAGTTAGAGATAGCACGACCCAAACAAAGCAGTTCTGTACCGTAATAAAAAGATATCGCATCCTCCACTTTCGCCTCTCCGCTGCTCTTCAAACACTTCTTTTGAAATGTAGTAAATACTAAGATTAAGTCATTTCATAAAACCTTAGGATTACAGTGCTCCTGCTCAGTATCTAAAGATCAGAGGTTACGCGTGGATCTGGCATTTTCTCTGGCGGTATTAAGAGAAGGTTGACTTGAAACTGATTGTGGGAGGCACACAGAACCTGGGATCAAAATAACACAAAGCTGTGATCTAGGCTGTAAGGACTCATTTGGTTTTTTCCATGTGTTTTCTTTGATACTGACATCTGATTTCTTGCATAGAGCAAGTCAGGGCTCAGACTTTTGGCTGTATCTTCCTAGATTTAGAATATACAAGATGTGCTGGCTTAGCAGCAAACTGTATGCATGAAAGCACTTCAGGGAATGTGGAATTAACCTGTATTCACAGTCAAATGGGGTTAAAATGCAAATAAAAGATATTTAAAGCCGGAGAGAAAGGTCAAAGCACTTTTAGGTCTGTCTTCAGAACTATAAGAAAAATTCTGTTTATCTCTTATATTTTCAAAGCACTTCAAAAGCAGGTGTCCTAAATACTTATTTTTCTGTTTTTTAGGTACAGAGTCTTAGGGAAGTTGGTTTTGCTGGTGCCGGGGGTTGTAAACATCCCTCACAGCTGGCCTGAAGTGCCTTGGCCAGGATCATGTGGTGCTTCATTGGCACAACTCCTGGTTCCATGTTTTACACCGTCCGAGGGGATAAGGAGTAGAGCCCAGGCACTAAACCAGGTCACGGTATCTGATGGCAGTGCAGCCACTGGAGCCCAAAATCTTTATTGAAAATAAAGCTCTGTTTGAGCATTTGTTTGTTTTAGGTTGTGCAATCACAGCACTGATAGCTGAGCACAAATGCCAACAACAGTAGTGGGGCATGTCATTACAAGTACTCACTGGTTTCTGAAGCTCTTGAATACATAAAACAAATTGAAACCAAAGAAACTATGGGAGAATAAATAATGCTGTAGGTTTTGGTAACACAGGCTTGAAAAACAGTTGGGAAATCCTAAAATGAAAATCTGGGGTAGGGTTGCAAGCAGCTGAAGGTGGAGGGAGATGAATTAGGATTTTTAAACAGGACAGGTTCTATCAATCCAAAATGTTTTTGTAATGTTAGAAATTAAATAGCTCATTAAATTTTACAGTGTAAAATAACTGCAGAGTAACAAGCTCAGTTTCCACTCAATAAATTGACAACGACAGTAGGTCCAATATAGAGAAAGCAAGAAAATGCAGAGACGTCTGATGTATTAGAGCAACCTTGGCAGGGCTGCTTCCTCTTAGATACAGACCCTCTTGCTTTCAAAAAAATTCACCTTAGATACACCTGACCCAGTGCCTTAATGGATTTTATGCTCTTAATATTCAGCTACACGAATGTGTACACTTGTCTTACAGGATGAGCTACTGTAGGAGCATGGTCACACATCTGTGGCAAGGATCAATCTCCCGATGCTTCGCAGGCTGACCTTCACAGAGCAGTTACTGTGCTGTGATGAAGCATCTCTTGATAATTCAAATGTGATCCAGTGTCACTGGGGGAATTTGTCAGTTTGTACAAGCTGAGAATTTGACCTGCAGTACCTAAGTTTATAGGCAAAGTGGATTTGTGCTGCAGCTATGCTACCTTTGCCATGAACCTTGCTGGAAAGTTGCACTTCTTAGCCAACGTCAGATGTGCAATGTGCCACTTTAATTTTTGCTTTCCAAAAGAGCGAGGGATGTGTAGCTAAAATGAGCTGCAAAAATGCAGAGAACAACTACATCTCACTCTCTAGCTTTCCTAGAAAGCCAGAATACAGACCAGCTTATTAAAAAGCTCCTTTTGGCCCAGTTAGAGACATAAAACGACATAATTTGCTGTATATCAGATGTGGCTGTGTCAGATGTAGAAAGAGGATGCATGATTTTAGATGCCAACGCGGATAACCTTAAAAACTTGAGCTGCTATTGAAGTTCCAGTGCAAAGTGCCAATAACTCTATGATTTCCTACGTTTGATCTTCTGAAGTGCTCGGTGCTGGCAGTTTGCTGGATTAGCTCATCGTTTAGTTTCCGTGTTTCCGGTGCGTTTTGTTCAAGCTCTGGGATTTTTTTGGACACTGTTGCTTGGCTTCTGTGCTGTTCTTGCAGGTTACTAATGAGAACTCCGCTTTTTGGAGCTTATAACAAAGTCTTCAGTGCAACTGTTTAAGGAAACCAGCATTAGAGAAGGGAGCTTGCAGAGGAAAGAGGGATTATGTGCTTCACTCACTAATTAGTCTTAGCAAACTATAATTTCTTTGAATCACAGCTTCCTGAGAGAGGAGATGGGTCAGAGAAATGAAGGTTACCTTTCAATTCATTCTTAAAGGGTCGATCAAAGTCTGTTACTTGATAAAAGACTGCTAACAATAAGATCCATAAAATCACTTGAAGGTCCTGAATTCATATTAGAACAAAATTCTCGACACTGAGGTGAGAACTGAAGATTTAAAGCTCACTCAATGAACACAAGGATTTTGCCATTCAGGCATTTGACTTAGATTGCTTTCCAGTGAGAGGGGGCACTCAGCTTGTGTGTCACTGGGAATTGAGAGGGGTCTGAGCTAATGGACCTCCAGACAGAGCACTCTCTCCTTTGTCAGCTGTCCAGTGCCCCCACCAGCAGTGTGACCATCCTCACCTCAAAGCCAGGATACCCTCGGGGCCAGCCTGGGCAAAGCCTTCACCTTCTGTGAATTTGGGAGAGCTCATGGCTGCTGATCAAAGAGGAAAAGAAATACTTGTAAAATAAAGTAACTTTTTCTCTCTTGAAAGGCCTCAAACCAGATAAAATAGAAATAAATGTGGCTGGAAAGGGCTTCTTTCCTCTACACATCCTGGTTTCTTGCAACCCACCTCCACCCTTTCACTCTCCAGGAGTGATTCATGTGGGAGTAGCTCTTTGTGAAGATCTACAGATAAAGTTATGGCAGCTATCCAAAGACATTCATGGCTCCTGGCAATCTATTTTCCTTTAACATAATTATATCCTTGTGGGGGATAAATCTGGGAGAAGATTTAAAAAAAAAAAGAAAGACATTTCAGTGTTGGAGGGGAAAAAAAATTGGATTTTAGTCTGCTGCAGTGTCGTGTGATGGTGCTCTGTTTCTCATGCCCCAAATAATTGCTACCAGGGAAATTGTTTCAGAAATTACTATCTCTGCCGTTAACCTTGAGTGCACAGGGGTGGGGGTGCCACGTTTTCGGGGTGGGTTTTTCAGTTGATATTAATTCTAGTGTCATACTCATTATCTCATTCATGTTGCTAGGAGCTTCAGGAGCTCGCCTCCAAAACAGCAGATCTGTTGTTTCACTCGGACAGCCAGGAAAGCATTCCTTTGGCAGAGATTTGGGCTGCTTTTTTGTGATACATTCAGGCCATAATCAAGCCTTACTGTCCCTAAGTGCTTGTGTAACATAACTTGGTGAATGTTCTCTTGAGGTCTGACAGGTGTATCAGGCTTTAGAAAAGATTGTACCCTTCAGACGTTGGAAATGCCACGGGGAAAAAATGCAAAAGGGCAGCATAAAATGTGAACTCTTAAAAATAGCCTCGCATCCTGCTTGCATAACGTGACAAGCTATTAGGCTTGCCTACAAAGGGCTGCAGTTGTGAGGTTCTGCAGCGCTTCGAGTTTTAATGGCATGGGAAAATGCAAGTTTGCTCTTCTCTGGAGTCAGAGAAAATTACAGTGTTCCTGTGCCATCAGTTCTAATGATGTTTCCAGTTTCATAAGTGCCAATTTTGCAACATAAATGAAATGGGCATCTCTCATTGACACCGTATCAGTCCCTGAAAATACACCTCATGTTAATGCATCCATCTCTAATTGATGTATTGCAAATGTGGAGCGCTATCACATCATCAAAAGGCTGCAGAGGTTAAAGAACTTCTTACTGAAGTGGGAGTGCAATCCAGGGGGGGAAATTATTGCTAGCTCTAGACAAGATGCTATAATTTCCTTTCAGATAATATAGGAAGCCACGGGGGCATAAAACTTCTTGTTAGAACAGATCGTGCTGTAAGATAAACTCACATTCAGAGAGATTTCCGGCTTTTGGCATAGGGAATAAAAGGTATGGGAAAGAAATATTGGGAGATAGGCTTCTGGAGAAGTCCAGGAATTTAAACTTGGTTCTAATTACTGCAAATATATAGAACTTGAAATTTATTCATAGCTGTCAATATTTACTGTCTGTCTGTAGACACTGATAAGTATTAAATGTTTAGCTCTTTACAAACATTGTCATTTCTGAGATGAACTGGCAAGAAATTGTGAGACAGGCTGAAATATAAAGATGATGTAGAATGAATACAAGAGGAGAAGGGATTGTCTAAAGCATATTCCAGTCATTTTGGGTTTGAATACTCTTCTATGGGATCCTGGAAGAATCCTGGGCAAGTAGGGAGATGGAGAAAAATGATATGTCTGACCTATTTCTGCTCTTTGGTAATGCTGTGTGGTTCCAGTTCCCTCCGCTCCTCCTGAGAATGTCTCTGCTGAAGCTGTGAGCTCAACCCAGATCCTGCTGACCTGGGCAGCAGTTCCTGAGTCTGAGCAGAATGGTCTCATCCTGGGCTACAAGGTATGCAACTCGAGTTTCATACTCAATGGATTTTTAGTGCGTTACCAGGATATGATTTTGTATTTGTTACTTATTACTCACCTGCTGGATATTCAAATTATTCCTAAGTCAGCTGGAGAAGATACAGGAAGTGTGCTGGCTTTGAAAGGGGTGATTGGTGAATATAATCTCATTTTATATTGGGTGACAAGGAGGAATCTCCCTCTTCAATCCTCATGCAACAATCTCTTTCCTTCTGCATCTCATCTACGTTTATCCTGCAGATCCTTTACAAAGCAAAGGATTTGGACTCCGAACCCAAGAGCCAGACAGTGAGGGGGAACCACACCCAGTCAGTGCTGCTCTCTGGCCTAAGGAAATTCGTCCTCTACGAGCTCCAGGTGCTGGCATTCACCCGCATTGGGGATGGGGTCCCCAGCTCCCCAGCAGTGACAGAGAGAACCAAGGATGATGGTGAGTTTAAAGGTCATCAAAATAACCATCTTACTTGATCCAGCCTTTCAATGCTGCTTTCTTTTAGTGGTGCAAGGGTAGGCAACAAATATTTGGATTTTGGGGGGATTTTTGTTTTCAACTTTGAACCCAAAGGACATTGGGTGTCCCTGGTATAACTCAGCAGTATCTCGTTGGTCATGGGCTGCGGATCTGGCAAAAGCACAGAAAACCAATGTCCCCTATTTCCTCCTTCCCTGCAGCTAATGAAGAGGAAAAAAACTTACAATATTGAACTCTGAAGTTGGTGGAGATAATTTCTATTGAAGACAGTTTTAGAGCCCAATTATAAATTCCTTTTGAGGTTCAATCATGCTAAAAAAAAAAAAAATGCTGCAATTGAAAGCAATAAACAAATCTGGGTCTGATTGGACTGAAGAGATGGAATTTGCCACTTCTGTAATCCACTCTCCTTTTTTTTTACCCTAAAAGGATAAGACATTGACCTTGAAGATGATCCTACCAGCTCCCTTTTTGCAGCTGCCTCCAGCACTTCCCAGGGGGTTCCCAATGCAGTTGGATGTGCTGAAGGAACCCAATCAAGCTCTCCCTGAGCACACTGGTGTGGTGGAAGCATTCCTGCTGGTGGAATTCTACAGAAATTTGGTTCAATTCTTGAAATGCTTTTTCCCTTTGCAGATGCTAAAACCGCTTTTACTTTCATTACCTTTTCAGGAATAAATAGGTTGAGATCAGTGTGAGAGGCTTCTGTTTAAGTCTCTCTCTCTCTCTCTCTCTTATCAAAATCTTTTCAAAATAATAATGAAGTAAACCTTGGTTTATACAAGCAAATTCATTAAGGTAATTTGGTTTGCCTGAAAACACATTCAGACTTGTGGCTTAACAAAACATTTTCCATGCAGTGCAGGGGAGGAAGGAGTGGGAGCATGTGGGGTCAGGAATAGGGACAACAACTCCCTGACATTTTTTTAGCCTTTTTCTCAGCATACTCCCTGTGTGAGGACCTGGCTTTTCTTTGAAAGGAAAAATAAGGAAAATTACTGTTAGCAGAACTCTGCAGGGAGAGAAAAAGCACTCAGCGAAATGTACATATCAGGCTGTAATGAGAAATACTTAAAACTGTTTGTTTTGGATAACCCCATTATAGCAGTTCCCTCCTTAAGTGCATGTTGGCAAATGAAACAAATTGTTCTTCCATCTCCATACCCCTGACATAAATATGTTGTGTCTCCTCTGGGCTCAACTTAATTAAAAGTATCACCAGGAGTAATGCAGGTGGAATTTGCGCTGAAGGGGAAAATTCATGGATGGTAATGTATGAATTAGCATCTCCTCACCTCGTGAACCTGGGCTGGTCAGTGCTGTCTGTGTCAATGCTCCTCTCACCTGCCTCGGGTTCTCCTGCTCACACCTCAGTGTTTAAGATGCAAATGTAAAGCCAGGAAGCCATTCAAAGCTGGTGCTGATGACACAGAGAGGGGATATTATTGAATTTCGACAGGTAAAAAGTGGATTGAGCCATATAACTCTCTGTAAAGGCAGCTTGGTGTCTTGCTTCGTAGTGTGTTCTCAGTTACACCAGTGGTGATGCTGCAGTGAGAAAAATCCTACAGAGCTCAGAGCTCCTGGTGCAATCAACAGCCACTGTAGGTTGCTCTGCTCTGTGCTGTGTTTGGTGTCTGAGGGTGTTGGAGACTTTTATCCACGGACAGACTCCTCAGAATAAATGTATATTATACACATGTGCAGGTGCTTCCAACCATTATCGGAGAGACACATCTTGGGCTGTAATTCCATACAGTGTGAGCAGAACACTCGTGATCCCTCTGCTGTGCAGTCCTTCCTGCCATGATCTCTGTGTTCCCTTGCAGCCCCCGGGCCCCCCGTGAGGCTGGTGTTCCCCGAGGTGCGGCTGACGTCCGTACGGATCGTTTGGCAGCCACCGGAGGAGCCCAATGGAATTATTCTGGGTAAGAAGGAGCAGCGAATCCCGGGCTGGGAGTGGAGGGATGGAGACCAGAGCAAGCTACAGCTGTCGGGTTTTCCTGTGCCTTGCACATAAGCAAATCTCTGGCTGAAGAAAAGAAAATGTGCTGCTGTCAGCTGAGGGGCTGTGGTGAGGGGACAAGTCTGCGTGGCTCCATGCTGTGGGTTTTCCTGAGCCAGAATTAGGTGTCGTTCAAGGCACTGTGTCTGAATGTCATCTCTCTTCCCATCTGCATTTGGGTTGGTAACCTGTTTGACTGACTGTTGGGAAAACTGCCTGGAGACCTGGATTTTTCCCACCTTTGTCAGACATGCCCAACATTTCAGTTTCATGCGTGCTTCCGTTTTATCGCTTCCTTTGGATAATATGTCTGACAAGTCACAAGGAGTTAAATCCTATTTGGCCTTTCATCAAGTGAAAGAGAGGCAGCAAGACACAATAAGAATTTGTGGAAAGCCTTCTCACCTTCCTGCTCTCATAAGTCTTGGATTGCCTTTGCAATACGTGCACCAGCCACTATCGTACTTAAAATGTGAAGACTTTTACAATGCAAGAATCCATTCCTGCCTCTAAAATTAACGTAGCTTGTAGTTACCAAGCAATTTTGTGTTCTCTGCCGGTGCTGAACACATTTTACAGTAGTTCTGGCTGGTGAGTAAAGATTTGTGTCTCAATTCTGAGAACAGAAGCAAAAGCTTTTGTTCTTGTCTAGTACTCAGTCTGCCAGGCCTTTCTGCTTCTAATTTCACTGCCATCGTTCAGGCTCACGTGTAGGCTTTTAGCAATATTTCCTAAAGCCTTCCTTGCTGGCTGGAGGGTGTCTGCTTCAGAGGTGGTGTTGTTTTAAATACAGACTTAGTCCTGCACTGCACTTAAATCTTGAGTCAAGAACTACGAGTGTTTGCTCAGGTCTGTAGTTTACCAAAGTGATCCTGGCATCTGAAGACACAGGGAAATCATCAAGCAGCATCAGAAGGCAGACGCAGCAGGATTTTCTGAGCACGAGGAGGAGTCTGTGTGAAGCTTGGCAGCGGTGAGCTGCCAGAGATGGATCCACGCAGGGTTTCTCTGCAGCTCGAGGAAGCTCAGCTTCCAGGTTGTCTTGTGGGTTTGATTTCTTGCTTTTTTTAAGGAACTGTGTGTCCTAGAACTTGCTCTCAGCAGAGATTGGGGTTTGAGTCACAGGATGTGGTTAAGGAGAGAAAAAAATCATTTGATAGGAATGATGAGAAAGCACAAAAGACATTTTGCTCCCCCAACTGTGTTCCAACCTCTCACGTTGCTGCACTTTGTCGGCCTCATTTGCTGGAGTTGCTGCAAGCTCAGTGGAGCAGGAACTCTCCTTTATTTTGTCTTTGCAGAGTGCTTTGTGCTGTGCATCCCCTCCTCAGCTGTTCTTGCTCATTGCCATTATTATGGTGATGATAAAATCGTACAAAGGCAGGGTTGGAAGGAAAGGGAAAGGGTGAATCTTTGGCACGTTTAGCGTCTAGACTAAAGTTTCCAGTGTCTCTCACAGCCCATGCCCTGTAAGACATCCCAGTGTACTTCATACAGTCCTTGACTACACTGTTGGTGTATCTAAGTCAGTTTATGTCCCACTGTTCATTCCTGCTCTGTCCCACAGCACACTTCAGGTCAGCCAGTCCTCCTTTTACAACTACATTAAGCTTTTTCTCTTTAAGTGTGATAATTCGCAGATGCCTTTATTGAATTTCATCTCACTGATTCCAGACCATCTCTCTTCATTACCCAGATCTCTTTAAATGACACTCATGTCCTCTAAAGTGCGCACAGCTTGGTTTCATTTTTGGAGTTTGCAAGCAGATTGGCAATTCCATCAGCCAGGTCATTAATGAAAGTATTAAACAGGACCAGACTCATTCATGAGGTCTCATGAGAGCTTACTGCGTCCTCCCAGGTTGTTAGCAAATCATTTATAACAACATTTTGACTTTTTTTTTAAGCGTTCATCTCAAAATGTGTGATATTTTTCTTAAATTCTATTATTCTATTTGCTTTTGGTGCGACTGTGGGCAACCATATTAAAGCCTTACTCAAAGTCAATGTGGATCATATCTACTCTTCCCACCTGGCCAATTACACTGTCAAAATGGAAAACAGATTATTTGATATTTATTATTTGCTCCAATCAAACAGATATTGGCTGCTCCTTGGCACGTTATTATCCTCATGGATGCTTGTATATTGACTCATATTTTTTTCCAGGATCTTTCTGGGTATTGAACTTTAGTTTGATTTGTCCATAATTCCTTTAGCCGGTCTTGCCTCCTTTTAAAAGATAGTGTACTCTGTTTGCCCTTTTGTAATGTTCTGGGACGTCACCTGTCATCCACGAGTCCTGGAAGAGAATGGCTAATTATTCAGAGATGGCTCCATCTCTGCAGGGCAAATTTCATCAGGCCTTTCTGACTTGATTACATCCAGCTTAACTAAATATTCGTTAACCTGTTCTCTATTCCAGCCTACATCCCTACTTACATTGTTGTCACTTTTAATTTGTGTGGAGGATCTTGTCAGCACCAACTTCTCGTTGTGTGTGAAAACGAAGCAATGGGGAGGTATCAGCCTCCCTTCCCTTTCTGCCTCACCTGTCTTGTGCTCATTTTTTCTTCCTGCTGCTTGAACTGTCCTCCTTCTCTCTCTGAGATTTCTAATGTATTAATGAAATCTTTCTTATTGCCTTTGCTGCCCTTCAGGTGATAACTCACTTTGCTCTTTGGCCATTCTGATTTTGTCCCTATGTGCCTGCGCTGTCTATTTATACACTCCCTTAGAGCTGTGTCCTGTTTCAACTTTTTGTCCAATTCACTTTTGATTTTCAGGTCATTAGTGAGCTCTGAATGCAAACATATTGGCCTCTTAACATCTTTTGTCTGCGCTGGGATAGTTGTACCATTTTTTTTGTCTCTTAAAATGGTCAGCTAACCTGAATTCATTCTTCCCTTAGAATTCCTTCCCGGGGGATGTTACCTGCCAGTGCCCCCCATCCACATCTTTGAAGTCCATTGTCTTTATTCAACAGTTCTCACTCTTTTATTTTTCAATGGTAGAAATACTGAGGTTCCTGGAGGAAGTAGTTAGCTGTCAAAGAGAGAAAAAGGGAAAATTGCTCATGCTGGGTACTTCTGTGATCTTTCCTAAGAAGTGAGCTGTGCTTCAAAAATAGATAAAAAAACAATGTGTAGCGTTCTAAGGAAAGGTTGCAAATTTGGGGAGGTTTGGGGGTTTTTTTTCTCCTGTACACTTTTTACATCTCATTACTGTAATGAACCTCTAAAACAGCACTGTAACCCCCTGGTCAAGTGCACCAAAGTGGAGTCATTGGGAAAAATAAGTGAAAATAATTTTGTGCGCTGCCCTTCTATTCACTCATGGGGCTCAAAAGAAAAACCACTTGCTTTGCAAGAGCAACTTATATTCAGAGCCTTTGAACTAATGTTCCTGCTCTGCCTGCCTTGTCCTCTGAGTATACACGCACCTTTGCAGCTAACATTTTTGTAATCTATATAGAAACATGTTCTAGCATTTCAGAGAGAGATTAGCAGGATGAAATACTGGCAGGCACCAAGAGGGAAAACCACTTGTTTGTTTGTTTAAATATTTTACCATGCAAGACTGCTAGATATTTCCCTTTTTCCTTCTGGGAATGTTGCACCGACCATCTGAGGCTTCACTCTGTCTCCCTCTCTGCACTCAGTTCAGCCAGCACCCACATAGTTCCTTCAGATACTATTAAAGATAAATGAGGCATTAATGTGCATATGTGCACTTCAAGCTATGAGCTCCCCCTGAAAAGGAGAGCTTAACCCACATCCTCCCAGGCCCTGGTTAGTATTCCTAACGGTATCCTCGTATTTAGCACTTACCTGGAGCTTATTGCAAAAAAAAAGCGTAAGAACTCCACCGAGAATTAGAACCAAAATTGGATGTAATCCATGTTTGCAAATTCCTATTTTGATCCCGGGCTGCATTTGCACGCCCGCTGGCCCTAAAACAGATAAGCAGGAAAACCAACAAACTGGATTGCTGCTCCGCCGCGCCGAGCGTAACCTCGCGCTATCGCTCGGCTCTCCCCGAGTTCTGTGACAAATTAATAAGTGTTTGTATCTCTGCTGCACCGTGGCCTGCACCAACGGGTGCTGTCACTTCTTGAAGGGCTTTGTATGGTGATGAGCTTGAAAGCTTTTTGATATTCATGGGGTGTTGTCACCCTCCTCCTGCCTGTTTGCTTTGGGGAATCCAGCGGCTGTGTTGCGGTGACCTAACGTTTAACAGGCAGCTCGGGCTGCTGCCATTTATTGAGTTTGGAAAGTGTGCGGCTCATGGAACTGCTTGCATTTGTGCAAAAAACTCAAAAAGATGCTGAAGTGAAAAATAAGCCTAGTTTCAATGAATAGATAAACTCATGAAGACCTGATCTTTCAGGGGGTTTTTTACGATGTTTTGGCCTGGTGAGTGACAGCACTTCAAATAGCAGAAGAGATTTGGGATCTAAAGCTGTATGGCGGAAAAATTAAGAAAACAATATGAATTCTTATTGACCATCCAGATACTTCACATTCTGCAAGATATTCCTTTCCTCAAAAAGTTTGCTCAGATCACCTTTTAAAGGTTATACTTTCATTCATAACCTTTGATTTTTTTAATCTATCTTTTTTTTTTTTTTTCCTAAGATATCTGCAACATCTTATTGTCATAATCTAGCAAGGAAAGGAAGCTGCTCATTCCTCCACTGCAGCAATTGCCTCTTATAGCCCTCGAGCATACATTAATTTCTCTTTGAACACTTTCCATTTACCTCTATTGATTTGCCTCGTTTGATTTCACTTAACATTTCCTTTCTTCTCCTATCCCTTGTTGCTGAAATTCATCAACTTAATAATTTTATCATTTTGATCTTGCATTAGCCCTAGTTATTATCCAAGCTGTAGTTTAAGTACTGAGTCTTCTGTGCCACTCAGAAAAAGTAAAAGTCATGCTTTTTATGGCAGTCTGTATCCTCATTGTCCCAAAATGTCTAACAGGAGATGTAGGGGATCAAAATGAAGTACTGGGTGTCTCTCAGGTGGGTTGTAGGTAGCAACAAGAGCAAGATGAGTTCAGGTGTAAAGGTTGAATATTTGCCTTGGAATCAGACCCATGGAAGTGTTGAGTTTCTCAGGAAATCTGTTTAGGTGATGGCTCTGGTTGTGTAAAGTCAGGAAAACAGATATTCCCCCAGATTTTCAGCCAACACAGCAGATGTAGGAGAGGACAGTGAGAGCTGGTGCTGTTTTTCACAGAGATGCATGGAAAGGGAGTTTGCAGAGCCTGTCACAGAGACAGGCTGTGACAAGCGATTTCCTCTTTCTCATGGCTAAATTAGTTTTTTCACTAGCCACAGACCCACTCTTGTGTAAGATATTGTAATGGCCTAGATATGTATGTGTCCCTTTGCCTAATCTGAGCATGTTTGTAATTGCTTTCCAGCATGAGTGCCACCATTTAGCAGTAAATAGTTATCTTTCTATTCCCCCCTTACATTTTAACTACACTCCATATTTTACAAAGGTTTAGAAAAGAGAGGAAATTACCCGACAAGGATATGTCCCAGATATCATACTTATCTTTTAATAACTAGATAAATCAACTTTTCTATTCTTTTAATATTCTCTGTTTCCCTCCAGGTCTTATTCTTTACGTCTTATGTCCCTTTATCAAGCTTCTTTAGCCATCTTAGTTGCTTTTTCCTTCATCTTTGCTGCTTCTGTAAAAATTTCCCCAGTGCTTTTCTTCGACTATTTTTCCTCCTTGTTAAGATCTTGCACTGGGGTTTTCACTCCCACATTCTTCACATCAGTATAAACAAAAAAGATCATATATAGCAGTTCCTTCTCCCCATTGCTCTCTGTCTTTCTGTGGACTTTTAAAAAAGATCAAAATATTGCAGCATTAAAGGTACAGAAATACTTTGTTGAAATATATTGGACCAGTAATGGAAGAACTAGTCCCATGGATAAAAGGAGATCATTTGCAGGTGAAAAAATGGGAAGTTGAAAGTGTAAGACTCCAAGACTTCACTGGGATCTAAGCACACTCAGGAGCACTGAAAAATCAGGACACTTTTTAATTGATTAGAATAGAATAGAACAGAACAGACTATTCCAGTTGGAAGGGACCTACAACAATCATTAAGTCCAGCTGCCCGACCAGTTCAGTGCTGACCAAGTTACAGCATTATTAAGGGCTTCATCCAAATGGCTCTTAAACACAGACAGGCTTGGGACATTGCCCACCTCTCCAGGAAGGCAGTTCCAGGGTTTGACCACCCTCTCTGTAAATAAATTCTTCCTCATGTCCAGTCTGAACCTTGGCTGAAGCAGCTTTGAACCATTCCCATGTGCCCTATCACTCAGTCCCAGGGAAATCATAGAACCAGGATAGTTTGGGTTAGCAGCAATCTTTAAAAGCCATCTGGTCCAACCCGCCTGCCGTGGGCAGGGACATTCTCAATTAAAAAAGGTTGTTCAGAGCCCTGTCCAATCTGACCCTGAATATTTCCAAGGTTGGGGCAGCCACCACCTCTCTGTGCCAGTGTTTTACCACCCTGGTAGAACAGCACCTCCGTCTCCACATGCCCTCCTCAGGGAGCTGCAGAGAACAGTGAGTTTGCCCCTCAGCCTCCAGACTAAACAAGCCTGAAGTCCCCAGGCACTCCTCACAGGACATTATTCCCAGCCTTTGAAGAAGTCTAAATCTGTCCACCCAGCTGTGGAAATGTTGGAATGCTGGTGTGGGAATAAACCAACCACAGCCTCTGGGAGTTGAGCTGAAGCCACAGGTCACGCCTCAAGCTGCAGCCATGGCTGTTGCCCCATGTTCCCGAGCAGCTGCCAGAGAAGAAAGGACACGGAAACCCTGGTGCATCATCAGTGGCACTGTGAGAGTCAGCACAACAAAATTAATACCATCTGCATCCCAATTAAATTCCACTGTTTGTGACAGAGTGCGCCACACACGAGTGCCATCGCTTCCAGGGACTGCAGGAACTCTGGGCCTTTTCTGTGAGTGGTAATGTGGCAATTGTTGCATATTCACAGTGGGAAATAAAAGTCATTGGGTTTTCTCTAATAGCCATAGGTAAGATCAGCCCCTCAGATTTCATGCACTGACCTTCCTGAATGAACCATGCCAGGTTTGGCTCCCCTTGATCTTGTTATAGCCAAGATGTGGTGGGAGTTCAGACTCCTAGATGGGACACTAATTCCATGAGAAAGAGATGGCTCAGGTGCTGCAGAGCCTTTTTGTCATTGGGAGGGTGAGCAGAGGGTTGGCAGAACTGTGCCGTGACTGTTTTGTTTTCAGCTGGTTTGATTTGGATTTGTTGGCTGCCCTCTGCCCTGTGTAACTCCATGGAGCGTTTAATCATACATTCAGCTCGGGCAATAAAACCCCACATCAGTTCTGCTATTAATTGATTTTGGAAGTCAGCTGCTGGACTGGAAGTTACCATTGAGCTCCAGAAGTGAGAGCCTGATTGAATTGCTGGGTTTACAGAATGGATTTGAACATTTGGCAGACCCTCTTTGGGGGACAGTTGTCGCTAGTGGTGCGTAAGAACCCTGGAAGCCCTCCTTGCACAGTGGAATCGTTAATAACCCAGGCTAAACTGTGAGCTTCTGATTGTCAGGCAGGCTGGAACGGGGGTTATCACTTACAGGCATCAGCAAAATTGATGATTGAGACCTGCGTGGATGAAGCAGGACCACGGAGCTCGCAGGCTCCTTCCTCAGGCTCTGGGCAAGGGCAGTGATGCTGAATGACAGGAGAAGGGTGGCTTTATTGGCAGTTCTGGCACTCGCTGCTGAGGGAACGTCACGTGCAGAAAGGAGGAGCAAGCCTTGACTGGAGAAGTGTGAAGGCTGAATGGTTTGGGCAATCCACCTGCTGGAGCTGCAGCTGAAGAACCTTGAATTTGAGCCAGTGCTGAAACTGGGAGAGGGCAGAACATACAATCTGTGAGCGTGGGTTGGAAAGCTGGAACTGGAGCGTTGCCTTGAACCACCTCAATCAGGTGACACATTGCACCAACTCTGCTCCTTTGCTTTCCAGAAAGGTACCAGTATGCCCAGGAAATATTAAGCAGGTTTTGCATCTTGTTGGTCTAAAGGATGGAAAGTGAACTCGGTTTCTTGGCAGTTGTATCCAGCAGACCCTTGCGTGTGATTTCCCTTGTAAGGTGTGCGGCATTGCCAAAGAGCAGAGCTTTATAACACCAAAGGCAGTAAATTACTTTCTCCCAACTCCAGATAAGCATGTAATTAGGATAAACTAATAGTGCTGGTGCTCTTTTGTCCCTGCTAGAGAAGCCAGCTGAGCCTTTTCCCCTCTCTTGCAGGGTACCAGGTCGCCTACCGCCTGGCCAGCAGCAGCCCCAACAAGTTCACCACGGTGGAGGTTGGCTCCACAGTCCGGCAGTTCACGGCTACAGACCTCAGCCCAGAGTCAGCCTACATCTTCAGGACATCTGCCAAGACCAGGCAGGGCTGGGGGGAGCCTCTGGAAGCCACAGTGATCACCACTGAAAAACGAGGTAATGTTTGCAAGCCGTGGGTTCAGGGAATTTCTGTGCCTGCCCTGGAGCCTGCGCTGCACTTAGGGGGATTTTAATAGCAGGCTACACCTCCTCCTTCTCACCCCATAAACCTGCCCCAATCCATAGCAACATCATGATTTGAGAAAGCAAGGCAGACTTTTATGACACACAGTTCTTCTAACCTGCCGGGCTGTTGGAATTGATTTTTCCATCAGCTGCTATATTGGCCATATGCAGCCTCTTTTTGCAGTCAGATGGGGGTTTTTTTCAGCTCTCTCGTTTTCTAGAAAGATTGCAATCTTAAGAAAGTAAGTGATGGATGAATTATATTGATTAGGGAACGCAGAGTGAGAGGCAGTGGTGTTGCAGAATTTCTCCATGGTTCCTCCATTGTGCCTCAGCCCTGACCTAATGTGCTTGTAATTACTCTGGCCTTTCGCTGCCACACGCTCGAGCAGAGCCTTTGCATCTGGATTGCCCAGACTTTTTCTGCTTCTTGTGTCAGCCATGAAATGGTTGTTTGCATCCTGACTCTCCAGACAAATTCTGTTCTGAAGGGAACCTGCTTGAAGGTGGCATTTATACGTGTGTGTAAATGATACCAAATGTAACAAAATGTGGAAGACATGTGAGGTATTACAGGATCTGCTCTGCATCACTGCTTGTTTTTAATGCTTTGGCTCAAGTAACTGCTCATTTCTCCAGTTTTAGAACTGATCTGTAGAGCTGCAGTTAGAAAATTTGCATTTTCTACTTGTGCATGAAGATTTTAATTTTTTTTAAAATTCAGAGCTAAAAGAGGATATATTGGTGCATATGTTGGTGGGGAACAAGAGTGTGGGTTTTCCCCTGCTCTTGCACATAGGCCATGTTCCACTGCAAAGGATGTATCTGGTCTCTTGAGCTGGCAAAATCAAAACAAGCCGGGGTAACTCTACCAGCACCACTGGGGTTTGTGCCATGTGCTGCTCTGACCCACTGTGCTGTCTGGATATTGTTGTTTTTTAAGAAAAATTCTCCCTAAGAAACCAGAACAGTGCAACTTCCGTGACTCGTAGAAGCCACAGTTCAGAGAGGAGCACACTCCAGCAGGTCACCAGGCAACACCTCCACAGACATCTTTCAACTGTTTTTAGAACTTCTGCATGTGCCTGTGGCCCTGCTCTTGGTTCTTGCCCAAGTTTTGCACTATAATGCAATCAATGATATTTACTTTTCATTCCTAACATGTGCCTAATAAGCAATCATTTGTTTAAAGTCCTTTCTATACCTTGCACATCATTTAGCGCAAGAGTAAGGATTTCCCATTGTATTTGCCCACAATGTCTTCCTTATTATTTTCCTCTAACACTTCTAAGAGGAGAGGAAGTTGATCTGATGTTCGGCTACCACCAGCAAGAGCCTGAGAAGAGCGTTTCAACTACTCCTGGCCTGTTCAGTTGGGTCTAAAATTCCCTCTGGCAAAGCTCTGCAGATCATGTGCAGCCTTCACAATGCATAACAGTGCAGTCCTCAAAGAAAGAACCTCTGGAGATGTATTAGGAAACTGGAAGTGCCTCTGCTAAAGATACTGTCCATTAAAGAGATTTATCAGCTGAAGGTTTCTCCTGCCCTTGTCTGATTGCTGTCAAAGGGGAGGTTCAAAGCCTGACGTGTAGAAGCTTCAAAAAAACCCCACCATGCCAAAAAATGTGAGTTCTCAAAGCTCAGAGCCTCTCCTGCTCGATAAAATGTGCTCACATTCCCCAGACTGTGCACAAGGATGCACAATAGCTCAAGGCAGAACTCCCAGCTCCCTCTGTGGGAACAATGAACCTTTGTTGCTATCAATGCTTTAGGGTTATCTTGAGTACCCAAATCACAGTGTAACATGATCCCTTTCTCTTTTTGATGGACAGCTCTGCTGGGTCTCTACGTGCTTTGGAACCATGAGTTTACTGATCCCATATAAAGTGTAGGGACAACAATATGTTTTCTCACATTAGCAAGAATGATAAAAGGGGATGATAAAGAAATTTATCCAGTGCAGCTATTCTGCTAACAAGAAATTAACCTGGAACTTGTATACATGACAATTAATATTCTAGAATGAAAAGATATTTAATTCCTGTTAATAAAGATGCATTTAATATCTTCATAGTCCTTGATACTAAGGTAGACAGACACAAAAATTCCCTTGAAAATTAGCAAAATTGGTCACTCTTGCCCTTGTAAATTCCTTGGTTAATCCCAGTATAAATCTTTACTTTTTGCAATGATGCCTGTGATTTATAGATCCCAAGTTATATTGTGACTGTATTCTCTAGAGGCTCTGCTGCAGTGCTTTGAGTCTACACTTCAGAATAGTCAACACCAGTGACCAGGGCAGAACCGAGTCAAAAAATATAAATGTAGCAAGAAATTAAAAGTAGTCCATAGAGTCATGTGGCCTGGTAGAGTCAAGCCTTGCATTCCTGCACAGACAGCTCACCTTTGCATTTGCTTGTGGCTAAACTCCCATAAATAAACTCTTTATACTAATGGGTTTGTACAAACAGTC
The DNA here is from genome assembly GCA_013398115.1 of Falcunculus frontatus. Classification (NCBI taxonomy): domain Eukaryota; kingdom Metazoa; phylum Chordata; class Aves; order Passeriformes; genus Falcunculus; species Falcunculus frontatus. The sequence goes on from VZRV01000080.1 coordinate 512,846, forward strand.
AGGGAGTATATCCAGCAACACAGGAGATTTTAAGATCTCCCATTAGCAGCAGAAGGAAACCCAATCATGGGAGACTGACTGCAAGATCTGACCTGCCCAAAACTGCAGAGTTTGCCAGCAGAATGTATAAAATCCCTGCATGACTCTCCCTCCCTGGCATGGAATAACCCCGTGTCCCTGTCTCCGCCTGTCAGTGTAAGGCACTGACCTTTCGCGTCGTGCTGCTGCTCGCAGGCTGCTGGCACCCAGGGCTTCCTCCAGCTAATAGCTTACAAGTCTTTGGGCACTGATGTCAGCGAGAGCAGGCTGCAGAGAAATGCCAAAACACGCAGGAAATGGTTTTAGAGGATGGCAGGGAAACGAAGCGCTGGCCGTACGGAGCCGTGAGGAACCAGGCCGGCAGAGGTGTGTTTATGGAAACAAGTGCTGATGAAGTTGAATTGAATTGCTTCTCAAAAGCAAGTCACTGCGGTGTCTCCAATCAATTTCTGCTTTATTACATGCCACACATTTTAATCAGAATCAATAATCTTCATGATAAACAATTAAACAATTATTCCTCACTCTATAGAGTTTCTCTATTGAAATCGATGGAGTGCAGAGACGCGGTGACGGGAAAGGAGATCTGTAATGAAACAGTTGGGGGCTGGCATGCTTACACCTGCATTGCCATTCCCTGCTCATCCCTGAGGTGTGAGGGTAATTACTCTGGAGAGATCTCCCTCAGCACTGGCTGGTTTGACTTTGCAGGTTCAAGGTTAAATAGGTAGGAAGGGAAGAGTTGGGGAGCTCTGGAAGGGACCTGCACCAGGTGCTCCAGCGCCAGCTCTGTGCTGGTTCCAGGCTGGGGTTTGGAAGCAGCAGCACCAGGAGCTGCTGATGGCTCCTGGTTCCTTGCCTGGTGCAGGAATTCAGCATCAGCTGTGTGTGCTTGGACTCTGCAACACAACAGCCTGTTCCAGCTCACCCTTTCCTCTTCCTTGTGCCTCAGCTGGGGGAAGAGGACAGTGAGGGCACAGAGAGAACAGAGTCCCTGGTACCAAGGAGTAAGAACAGGTTAAAAAGTGAGCTGATTTACACGCAGATTCTGTCAAAAGAGCAATTGCACCCAGAAGCACGCCTGAGTTTCATTAAAGATTGCCCTGCTTTGCTTGGCTGCTGGTCCTGATGATTCTTCTTTAACCTGCCAGGTGAAGACCCCCCCAAGTTTGAGGTCCACTGTGAGGAAGGTTTATATCCCATGGTGACCTTTGATGCAGGGAGATACGAATCAGTTTTACTGCTCCTCCTCGCAGTAGAAGGTTAAGGAATGGGATGGTTGTATACTTCATGTGGCAAATCCAAAAGTTCAACGTCCTGTGGCATTACCACTGTGAAAATCTGACCAGGCTGTCACATTTTATGTTTGAATTTCCTCTCAAAGCGGCTAAATTGTGGTTTGATTGCAGAACGACCAGCCCCTCCCAGGCAGGTGATGACCCCCCAGGGCGACGTGTCCTCACGGAGCCTGGTGCTGAAGTGGGTCCCGGGAAGCGATGGATCGTCACCAATCCGATATTTCACAGTACAAGTGCGGGAGCTGCCAAACGGAGACTGGCAAACCTACTCCTCCTCCATCAGCCACGAGGCCACATCCTGCCTTATTGAAAGGTACCACGTGATCCCAGGCTAACACAGAAATTCCCGCACTTTCCTACTAGTTAGGAAACCAAAACAAGCATCATTCAGCTTCACAGGTTTTTTGGGGGAGAGAGGTTAAGTGAGGCCACTGCTCCCATTTTAGAGGTGGTGTTATGAACAGCAGTTGAGAGATTTGCTGAAGGTCATGCAATAAATCTAATTAAAGTTGGACTGCAGTGCATCTTTTTGAAGCCTTTCCTGGAAGCTCAGCACCACCGATAACACTGCTCAGGCTAAATCATACGAAGCTACACAGTGCTCTGTAAAATACAACTAGTTAAAAATCCTTTCAGTAGTGACTGATGTTAAAATCCACTCTGAATGCTGCATTGCAATTATCTCTATATAAGCTTTTCCAGATGAAATGAGAACCATTTTTATCTGTATTTTCCATACTGAAGTTTATAGATAGCATCAGAATGTTTAAACTTTGTTATTCAGGCTTCATTATATCCTCAGCAATACTGGTGTAATTAAAGTCCTTGTAACATCAGCAAAAGTAATTGAATGTCTACGAGCAGGTACTTGTTTTGCTGTCCATTTCCTCTGTTGACGAGCCAGTACAAATCAGATTATTTCTAAAAGGCCGTGAGCTTTAGGAGAATCAGGTATTCCAAGCATTCAGATTCAAATTTTTCAGGTCTGTTACTAAAAGCATCAGTGGCTGTGGTATGGCAGCTCACTGGTCGTGTGCCAGCATCTTTCCAATCAAAACCTGTAAAAACAAGGAAACCATCTGTGTCACTTAGACTTTACATTGGCATGACTGAAAACAAAAGCTCAAAAAAGATGATTTACATTATTCAAGTTGCTGTAGGTAAGTAATTCTGTCCTGATAGGGTGGCACTGCTGAAAGAGATTTCTTCTGCCCCTTGCTAAAAGCATTTTCCTGTGGAAGTCCAGAAGAGTCGTGGATGTGAGAGTGCTGCCCATCAGAATGCATTATCCTTGATGTTTAATCATTCCTTACAAGTAACTTGGGTTTGTAGTCAGTGTTACATCTGCCAGTGGATGGTCAGACACTACCAATTAATTAGTGAAATCCCCCGTAAGTTACAGCTCCGCATTTCAAGCCTCTGCCTGCGACTCCAAAGGCAGCCTCCCCTTCACCTCCCCTGCCAAGCCAAGACAGAAGCATCTTTACAAGGTTATGTCAGCTGGAAATCACTCTTTGCATATCTTAAAGCACCACATAGATAAAAGAGCTGTAGGGAACCTGTTGTTGCTGTCTTTATTAAATAATCCAGGTAATGGCATTAATTTGGGATTCAGCAGGAGCGAAATGCACTGATCAAGTGGTGTGGTGTAGGGGATTAGCCAGGAGCCAGCACTCTGAATTCCAGTGCCTGCTGTGCACTGGCCAACCCTGGGCACATCTCCTGCCTCCTCCCCACCTGTCCTCCCCATCCGTGCTCGGAGGATGACCCAGATGGCTTTGGAGAACATCTCAGCAAAGCACCTTGAAAGCCAGGCTTTGCACAGCCGTGCAGAACTCTGATAACAAACCCCAGTCGTGGACTGCTCACGAGCTGCAGCCTCACGTCTGTTTTCTGGTGCCCAATTCAGCGACGAATCCAGGAGTCTTTCTGGGAACTCAGGGCAGGGGACATGTGGGAAGGTGCTGGTGGCAGCAGGGGTGGGAACACCTGGGAAGCTGGAGCAGACTTCAGAGAAAAGGCGATGGGGAGAGGAGACAAACCGCTCAGTGACAATGTTGGCAGTGGGCAGGTTCTCCGTAGAGGCAGGTTGTGATGAGGGGGGCAGATTTCATCCCTCAGCTTTGTTTTCTCCATTCCACAGCTTGAGCCCCTTCACCTCTTACAAACTGCGAGTGAAGGCCACCAACGACATCGGGGACAGCGACTTCAGCGCGGAGACAGAGGCGGTCACGACCCTGCAGGATGGTAAGGGAGGGGGAGAGGCACGTTGGGGGCATCACTGAGGGGTGGGGGCTCCCCGGGGCTCCTGGACCCACTGCAGGGTGTTCTCCATGGAGACTGGAGTGAAAACCAACAGCCAGAGCAGTTTTGTCCACAGGAAGTTGACACAGGTAGCAATGAGATATGGCTGAATTAACAGGCAGCCTTAAAGTGTCCTGCTGTGCCCTCTGATAATGAATCATACTTTCAGGAGTCTCAAAATGGATTTAAACTTCGTTTGATTGGCTTCCAAACTCTGCACTAACCATTATCTTTGCAGAAATTGAATAATTTACAAGAGAGCATTAAAAATAAATGTAGAACCCTGCATACATTTGAAGAAGTTTCTTCAATTGTTTTCCCCTCACAATCCACATCAGTCTGCAGTATGGCAAAATTGCTGAGGTATAAGTAAGAAAGAGTATGAAGCTCCTGGAAACATGAGCATTTAATCCTGCAGATCAGGACTAATAAACTGTGAATGACATTGACAAGGCTTTTATTTTTAGCCTTAGAGATCAGCTTCTAATTCCTTGATTGTATAAAGTCGATGCCTGAATGCAGAAGTAGCTCTGATGTCTTGAATGGAGAAGGGAACTCTGCAAAGTAGGAAAAGCATCAGTACGTGCATTTACCCTGGGAAATTGGGTAATACTGGGATGCATACATGGATAAATATATATATATATATGGGTGTTGTGAGGTGGGGATCAATCTCTTCTCCCAAATAAGAAGCGGTAGGACCTAAGGAAATGGCCTGGTTGCACCAGGGGAGATTTAGATTGACTATTAGAGAAAATTCCCTCATTGAAAGGGATGTCCAGCCCTGGCACAGCTGCCCGGGGCAGTGGTTGAGTCCCCACCCCTGGAGGGACTTAAAAGCCATGTAGATGTGGCACTTGGGGACATGGTTCAAAGGTGGGCTTGGAAGTGCTGACTTAATGGTTGGGCTTGATGGTCTTAGAGGTCTTTTCTAAAGTAAATCATTCTATGGTTATATGTATGTGTGTGTGTATATATATGTATATATGTGTATATATACATATATATATACACATATATGTGTGTGTGTGTGTGTATATATACATATATGTATATATATGGTGCTAGGAATTATCCAGGATTTCCTACAGAACAAGGAGTGACGAGTTAGAAATAACACTGAGATATAAAAATAGGAAGCCATTTTGCAAGGGAATGTGATCTTGAAATCAGAAGAACAGAGGACAGAGCTCAGGAGCATGGGAAGTTAAGCAGGAACCGATGTTTTACCTGACTAATGTGCTAAGCAGCCCCTTAAAGGCATCCTGACTCTCCACCTTCCTGCACAGCAGTGGCGGGGTCAGTGCAGGCTGTAATTAATGCTAATGAGGCAGCACTCACTCACTGTTTCAGAATTTAAAATTTCATTTTAATTTCGCTTTGAATTTAGCTACAGTGGATCCAGAGCTGTGCTTGGCCTCCTCACAGTACAACAGGGGATAAAACTGTGAAAGCTTCTCACCTCCTCAACAAACTGAACATTTATTCTGCTGAGCAGCCCCGGTGCTGCCGCTCGAGCATTGCACTGTGGAGGGCTGTGAGCTCCTGATAAGCCTTTGCTTCATGCTGTGGAGTGTCTGGGAGTGGCACAGGAAGGGGTTAACCCGTGGTAAATCAATCTGTCCTGACTAAACTAATGTGTGACTATGTGACACAGACTCCTAAATTCAAGGTGGGCTTGCCTCAGCTGTGGCAAAAAAATCTCCTGAAAAATCTGGGAGCAGTTTTCTCACCCTTTGGAGCCCGCACACAGCTGGTTTAGCTTCCTTACAAATGGGCACCTGGTGGTCTGTGAGCAGCTGGCTGCTGCAGCTTCCTCCAGGTTTATGCCCTCAGCTTCTCTTACTCCTGCTCGAGCTGCCAAGGCCACAGGTAGATCAAGGGACATAAGAGAAGTGCCTGGCTCCTCCCTGGGTTCCAACACCCACATGCACCATGCTGCTTTTGAGACCCACCACATAGCAGCTGGGATGGAAGACTTCCTTCAGCAGTGAAGAAAAATAATCTGATGAACAAAAGGAAAGCTGCCCCTTTTCCACCTTCTTGCTGTAACTGTTCATTTCCTTTTTCTCTTGTTTAGTTCCAGATGAACCACCCAGCTCTGTGTTAGTAACTCCCCACACGACTTCCTCTGTCCTTGTGCAGTGGCAGGTACGTAAAACGAACAATTCTCATGTTCCTGTGAACAATTTTTTGGCTGCTTTGACTTGTTGAATTTAAGGGGACATTGCCAGGGACATTTTCTTGAGCTGGAAGTATTGTACTGACATAGAAGGACTGCAGGTACTTCCTTATTTGCCTGATCTAGCATAAATTTTAGTGATGAATGGAGATTCCTGGCAGTTGCTTTTACTTTGTGGCCCACTGTAGCCATGTCCAAGAACTTGTCAGATTCTCCTGCCCTTTTGCTGATGTCCGCAGCTGTGCATCTTTACACAGAAAACATTCCACGGAGCGTGGTGTTGGTAAGATCAGGTAATCAAAAGCTGTCTCTGGCTCACATTGTGCACAGCCTCCTGCTGCTGAAATGATCAGAAGCCTGAGGTCAGTGCCTGAGATCCCCTTCATACCTCTGAGGAGCTCCACACGCCCTCTTGGCTCTTTGAGAGCGAAACATTGAGATTTCTTCAGAGTAAAGAAAGGGAGCTTGAGCTCTCCTCAGTCTCTCTGGGTTGGATGGGGAAGTATTTGTGTCAAGTCTGCATTTTATATTGGCATTTCCTCTGCCTTCCTTTATCACTCAATCCTGGCCTCCTGGGAGATGCAGGAACATTTTGTGATCCAGTGCCTGGGGCTTATTTTTTTTGCAGAGTGGGCATTAATAGAGGGACCCCAGTGGAGTACTGCACGTGATCCATAACCCATCCTGGAAAGCCTCTGCCCACCCTGCTCCCGAGACAATGTCCCCCACACATAATAAGGATGGCTTTGGACAGATTGCATTATCGTGAAAAATGTACATATGCATTTAGAGTACAGATGGGACTCCTTGCATTTTTGGAAGAGAAATATATGGATGAGGGTCTGTTTATTGCTGTGCAGCAGCACTTGAAAATCTGCCTGGCTGTGCTGCTGGGTGCCTGGCCCCAGCTCAGGCAGGGCAATCCTGAGCAGCAGCATTGCTTACAGCATGTTGGGTAAAAAGGAGACACGTTGAGCAGCTTTACCAAAGGCGTTACAGAGAGATGCACATTGACCTCCCCACCTACTACGAGAGCCCCCAGCAAAGGGAAAAAAAGTACAGAAAGAGAGGACAAAGAGGATGTGAAGCACGATGGACCACAGAAATAAAATGTTCCCCCAGCTGACTGATTATTGGTGTGTAGTTAATGTGAAATAGGTGGTTGTTTAGGTAATTGGATGCTTTTCATTTCATGAAAGTGAAATGGGGTTGTTGTGCCAGAGCCATCTCGAGGGAGTTGTGGGCGATTATATGTCATTACCACATGTATATTAATAGGTCCTGGTAATTCAACCGTACTATATTTTTCAAATAAACAAAAATCTTCAAGTCCCACAATAGCCTCCAATTAAGAGGAAGTTTCACAGCAGTGTCTGAGAAATAATGTAAACTGAAAACAGCAGTCAAGCTAAATGGGAGGGTGGATTTCCAAGCAAAGCTAAATTTTTAACTTTGAGCTGTGTTAATAATTCACAAAACAAACTCTCGATGCACTATCTGGGCTTTCAGCTGCTTGGTCCAATCAGTCCATTATTTTTAAATTTAAAGGAGGAAGAAAATAAGTCATTTCCAGTGAGATCTGTTGTATCAATAATGTAAGGTTATTTCAAATGTTCTGGAGGATGTTACACTTAACATCGGGATCATGTACTGTTCTGCTTCTACCTCAGAGATAATGATTATTCAAACTTGCATTTCAGTCTTTATTTATTTATTTCTCTTTAAACAGCACAAAAATGTTTCTCTTACTTCTGTACAACATTATGAGCTGCCACTCATAACCATTTTACCAATTTCAGCAGCTCCCCCAGGCCTTCCTACAAAATCCTAAATAATCCATTACATCAAAAGCAGAGTTTTGTCCACAGAAGACAGATAGGAAGGGGAAGACCTGACCTTTTAGCAGAGTACCCTTTTCAGGAAAGAATCATCATTTCCACGACAAAAAGAGAGACAGTTTGCAAGCTATTTATTTTCTGAGCTTTCCTGTCCTAAATCTCAAGAAAGGAAAAAATGGAGAATTACATGATAGCACAAGAAAACAATGTTTGCTTTCATAAGATCAGTGTTGGACCATGATGAGAAATTAGGCTTTACCTGTTAGGCAGTTACATGGCAGAGCAGGGAGTCACATTCTCCTCCTCAGCTTTAGCAGGATTTTCCTTTTAGGGTTTTGCAGGATATTCCACTTCAACATTGTGGGTTTGGGTTTTTTTTTTTTTAATTTAAAAAAAGTTTCTTAGTAATTAAAATAGGAAAAGTCAGAGGGAGGTGAGGACACTGCTGTGCTGTGGAGCCCTTCTCTGCAAGGGCACCATCAGGGCTGAAGCAACTTCAGTGCAATACAGAAAACAGAAAGTCAAAAGATTGGAAAAGAAAAAGAAAAGACCGGGAGAGAGATACTGATAATTTCCAGTAACCCCATCTCATCTTCTTGCACAGGAGAGCATTTCAGCTGGTCCATGAGCAGTAACATCATGGGGCAGCCCTGGAGAAGCCTGGCACCTTATCTGATCTATTTTCTTAGTCCCTTGGACAGGGGGCTCTCAGCCTGAGACTAGGAAAGGCTGTTGTACGAGAACTTGATTTATTTGCCTTGTAAAATGCAGTCGTAGAGGGAATATGATTGCCCTTTCTAAAATACATCACAGGAGTAAACACCCCACAGGGAGAAGAACAATTTAACCCAAAAGGCAATGTTAGCACAGGAACAAATGGTTAGAAACTGGCTATGAATTATTTAGATCAGAAATTAAATGAAGGTTTCTAACCAAGTGGTGAGGCTGGGAACAGCTTCCCAACAGGAATACTGGGAAGGTGAAGGATCAGCTCCATTTCTGGTGGAGGTTGTTGTGTTTGTCAAAGAGGCTTTCAGCAGGTGGGGTTCTGCAGTGGGGAGGTCCCAGCCCTGATGATCCTCCAGGTCCCTCACAATCCCTCACAGCATCATCCTCTAATGCAGATGCCAAATGACACTGAAAGGTGGTCAGAGCTTTGCCAGAGGATGGAGCACAATGACGAGCATGAAACAGTGATGAATAAGAGATTTCCAACCAGGCAGAGGAAGTGAAATCTTGGGACAGTTTGGGTTGCTTTCAGCAGGCTCTGTGCAGGACATCTGCAAAAGAAGGCAGATACTTGCAAGAGTGGGTTCTGCCCCTTTTCCCGGTGGCTGTGTAGCTTCTTTATGCTCTGATTCACATATTTTTCTTTTTTGGTTTCCATAAACTGCAGCCTTTCTACTTAATTCCTTCAGCCCTCACCCAAAGCAAAGTCCTTGGCACTGAGACAGGACAGTCCTCTCCCTCCTCTTGCCATTGTAATGGAGTAATGGAAAACTCAAGTCATTTCTGGAAGCAGAATGCCAGGTTATTACCAAAGATCTTCCTGCTTTCTATTGAGATGTCCTTACTTTCTTCATTAAAATTACATGGGGCATTACCTTCTATTGTGACTGTTTCACACCAGCAGTTAATTTTTACACAATGCTTTTCCTTAGTAAAGTTCTCAAGGCTGGTAGGGATCTTCCTGGATTAAAGGCAAGATCATCATTAAAATCCTTTTCATTTACACTTTCAGCCCCTTCTATTTCAGTAGAAGAATCTTTAGAAGATAAATGGCTCAGGGTATCTCTTCTCTGCACTTCTTAGCCTGCATTAGACTCGGGAAAGTAATTTTTTTTCCCAAACATGAGTAATCCCTTTGTATGTCTCTACTTACGCAAGCCACCCAGACACAGATCTCCTTTTCAGTGTGCCAGCTGTGTATCTGGGTCTGAAGGAGGATGTGAGGGGCTGCTGGAGAAGCCTTGCTGAGGTATTGTGTCTTGGAGCATCTCCCAACATGATGCAGAAGGAAAAAAACTCTTATTTGAGCCATCCCATGGCTGTGTGTGCCAAACTGCTCTAAGCTGTTATGGAAGAGCCCTGGGTTTTCCTCTGTGCACACACCAGAGCCCATCACACTGTGACTCCTCTCTAAATGCGTGTATGAGGTTGTTATTAGACCTTGTTTTGTCTTCCTAATCAAAGCCGGCACAATTTTTATTATTCCTTTTTATTTTCCTTTTTATTTGCTCATCAGTCTTTCAGTAAAATAATGCCAAATGAAGACTGTCGTGTGATCAGTCCCCAAGGAAAAGAGCCACTGAAGAAATTCTGTCTGTGACAAAATAATTAATTTCTTTTTAGAAGCAGTGAAACTCTGTTTGGTTGTTCCAGGGTTGGTGGAAAGCAACCTGCATTTCCAGGGGGTGCTTATTTATACCCTTCATCACACCCAAGTTTCTGTGGGCCAAGAAGAAAAGGAGCTTGGCTCTTGGTGTGGATTTTTCAGTCAAGAACCTCTTGCTGTGACCACAGCCGAGCAAAATCCTCAAAGTTGCCTTTAACTTGTGTTTTTCAAACCACACAGCCTTCAACCCTGTGCATTATTAATGTCTGTTTTCACCAGAGCACGGAGCCCCTGCCCCTGCTGATGGATGTTTGTTGCCATGCACATCTTAACCAGCCTGTTCTTCATGTGGATGTTTTTCAGCCCCCCAAGGTGGAGAGTCTGAACGGGCTCCTGTTGGGATACCGTATCTACTACCGGGAGCTGGATTACGACACCGGGCCTGGGACAGAATCCAAGAACATCCAGAACCCCTCAGCTTTAAGAGCAGAGCTCACACGTAAGCCTATGGTTTGGACCCTAAAATATCCCACAATGGTCATCTGTCATTACACCAGGCACTACATCCCCTCTTGCCCCAAGGAAATAAAATGTAAGTCCAAGAGTGATGGGAATAATTCAGGTTTTACACAATCAGCCTGAAGATGCTGAAAAATGCCAAGTACCTTCAGTGTGATCAGCATTGTAATGGTCCGTGCTGATCTCTGGCAGCGTGATGGAATTGATGGTCTGCCCCCACATACCCTCTGATTTCCTGCTTTCCACTACCTCCAGTTCGTAATTACCCTGGTACACTTTGCTCTGCCTTCAAATGAGAGACACTTCGTTTTCCTCAGCTGGCAACTTTTTCCTTCCTTGCTATTTTTTTCAATTGTTTTTATAATTGACATTTTGTTTTTCTTTTTACGGTATGAGGAAACAGCTGAGGAGAATTTTTAAATAGAATTTTTATAATTTCAAAGTGCTTGTCCATATTTTAGAAGAAAATAGCGAAGATGAGCAGGAATTTTTAGGCACCTGCTTTCCATGTTAGTCACTTGGATTTATGGCTCACATGGAAAGAAGGTGGAGAGGGAGACGAATAATAGAAAAAATGAAAAGGCTTTTTAGATAAAGGGTAGAAAGGAAATCAGAAGGAAGAATAGGCAGAAGAAGATGATGGGAGGCAGACATGTGAGCACTCAGTAGCTTGAGAAATAAGGTCCAGCAATGAGATGTGCTCATGGAGGGACCAGCTTTTGTACTGTTTGATGTCACTGGAATATTCAGAATAAGATAATACTCCAAGAGCAGCAGAATAGGGTTGAGTGAGACTATTTTAATAGCTTACATCATCTGCCATGCTTCCCTGAACCCATAGAGGTGATTTCTACAAAAGCAAGAGTGAATTTTAATGAGGGTGTGGGATAAGTGAGTGCTTTAAATGTAACGTAAGCCCCTAACTCTGACCTCACTTACGTGGTCAGAGCTAATGAGACTTCTCAGACTGTGCAGCTTGAACCAGGACAGAGTAGAGCTGTAAAGCTCTCAGAGGTGTAAGAATGCAGAAGGGTTTTTCTCAGAAAAAAACTGAAAGACTGTGTACATTAGGAAATAATGAATTTGGATGCTCTCACAAGCTGGGGAGCCTGAGAAACCAACCAGTTTCCTCTTTTCCCTCTTCTTGTCTGGCCCTGCAGCAATGTTCCTAATCACTGTAGAGGAGAAAAAACGAGCTGTACCTCTCCAGGGAGTCAAGAGACAGAGAGAGAAAGGGGTGGAGACAAATGTATTTTAAGACAAATTTCCCTCTTTCTCCTCATAATTCTCACCTCAGAACACCTCTGTTCCTCACTGACCTGCGGTTTTGCACAGCTTAGCATATTATTACAATTCACTCACAGCAGGAATATTGAATTCTTTAAGTGAAACTGTGGGAAATCAAATTCACACTTAAAGAAACAGGTCCTGCCCTGATATAAGTGTTCACTTTGTGGCCCACGTTCCAGCTCTGTACTCTGCAGCTCTTCAGGTTTTGAATTTTGCATCTCGAGAAATCAGGATGTAATGCACCACTGAGAGTTTTCGCCTCTAGAAATCATTTCGTTTTTACTCGTTTGTTTTATTTAATCTAAAAGTCAGAACATTTTTGTGTTGTGTATTTGTGAGCTCCTCTGTTTGAGGAGGAAATGAAACGGCCCCATGTGAGCGAGATGCTTTTGATGTGTTACGAGAGAGTGATGTGATTTTATTGCCCTTCAAGGTATAGTCCTAAAGCTTAAACTGTGTATGGGTGTGCTGCCTCATTTGCCTCTGTCTCTGCTGTACATCATTTGCAATAACTATTTCCTTGCACTGTAACAAGCTTTCTGCTTTGCTTACCCTGAATAGCCCAAAGCAGCTTCAAGACAGTGAACAGCAGCTCTGCATTAACGACGTATGAATTAACACGTAAGTGCACATTGCCTTTGGATGAGACTCTTTGTAATGGTTCAAAATACACCATGGGCAAACTCCTGTGGCTCTCCTCCGTGGATCCAGCAGAAATCAACACAGATTAATGATTCTGGCTTTCTCGAGTTTCTTTTTCTTTGAGCCTTTGCTTCCCCTACACCCAGAGACATCGATGATGCAAGTAGGTGGCTGTTGTAAAAATGTGGCTGCTGGGAAGGTAAAACATTATTGACTGTAGCAACCCAGTATTGCTGATGCTAAATGAATTTTGATTCGCTTGCTACGTATTTTGCAGTCCGTCTGAGTTTAGCTGTATCACATCATTAGTCCTATGATTCAAGCATTGCGATGCTCGGGCATTCCGTAGAGTACAAGGCCAATTTAGAAAGGGCCCAATGAATTTATGTGCATCTCCAGAGGTGTTTTCAATTGGAAATGAATAAAATAACATTCGACAGAGTTAAAAGGCAAGTTGCTTTGTGGTGATGATGGTTCACTAGATAGGTTTTGCCCAAGGCTTTTGAGTCACAGATTGTGATGGGCTAAAAAAAAGAAAAAATGAAGCCCGATCCCCACTGAAAGTTGCATGCATGAACTCTCGTGTTCCATTTTCTTCCACATCCAGTTAACACTAAAATCTCCCTTGTGACTTCTCACGGCAGAAAATAAAGTTTCCCTGTGCGAGCTGCCCAGTACTGTATGTGTATATTTTACTATTGTTTGTTTGTTTATGAGCTCAGCACTGTTATTTCCAATTTGCTTGCCCCATGTTTTGCAGTCCATCTGAGTTTAGTGATATCACATTAAAAAATTTGGGATGTGTCAGATACAATTTATAGCATGCCTGAGACTGGGGAATGATGCTGAACTCACAGTCAGATATTGGAGCACACCACTTATAAACACTTCTGTGACACTGAAATTAGACAAACTTGCCTAATTAGGCTTTTTGAACCTTACCAAACCAATGGCGTACTGTCAGCCCCTGAGTTAAGGGGACTCTGATTCGTAGATAGCTGGGAAAATTATTGGCAAAGGAAGAAATTTGGACCTCTGGCCATGCGTGTCTTAATTCAATGCTCATTTAAATAGGGCAATTTATATTATTGATTGCTCTCTTACTCTAATTTCCCTGTTAAGTATTGTAGATGATAAATATATCTGCTGGGATTGATTCTTTCATCCTGAAAATGCAAAATCTGAAACTGCTCAGGCGCTGCCTACCCTAATGACGTTGATGTGATTCTGCTCCACCCTCGTTGCATCTGTTAATTACCCACAAACAATTGGGCTTTCTGGATTTTTTCACGCTTCTCTCACTCTCCCGCCTCATCTGTCAGAGTAGTTTCTCTATGTCAGCAAACAAATTCGTTGCCTGGTAGCCAAATGGAGTCCAGCCTTCGAATTCTCCTTTCTTGTTGTGGTTGTGATGCCTCCTCCAGCCACCTAGAAATAGAAAAGTTAAAACCTAAGGCATCATTTGATGGTCGGGCTGTGGTCACATTGGAGAAAATACCCATGGAGAACCTGGAATGGGACTCCAGATTCCCCACTGCAGATCTCCCTCTGCACCTGCCTCGGCTGTGCTGTTCTGGAGCAGTGCAGTTGCCAAATGCCCCCCTCTAAATGAGCATTCCAGGGATTAGGCAAAGGCTAGGCGGGCTCTTTCCTACCAGTACACATCAAAATGAGACCATACGGTGAAATTCAAAGCCAAATCCTATCATTTTCTGTCCTTAAGAATGACCTAGAGATGTTCCTCTAGTTAGTTATCCATAAGAAATGGGTATATTCCAAGGGAAATCATTATTGCTCTTCCTGGAGCAACACTGTGAAGAAATACTGGAAAATCCTGCCATTTCATCATAAATATCTTTCAAAATGATGCAGGTACTGCTGTGATGTGTGAATTCAGGAAGGATCGAAGTAGACATTGCACTGTTGGACTGTTCTATTGCCACATTTCCCAAGAGACAAGTCTGGAGATATAGAGGTGTTGGAGTCTAAAAGATAGCTGTAATACAGTATAAATGACAATATATAATATTAATATATAATATTTTGCTTTTTCAGAGTTGAAGAAATACAAGAGATATGAAGTACTAATGACAGCATATAATGTCATTGGTGAGAGCCCTACCAGCACACCAGTGGAAGTGTTTGTGGGTGAAGCAGGTAGGTGAGAAGAAAATTAGTTAATTTCTTTTTTTTTTTTAAGAACCAACATGTTTTAGTATTCTCCAGATGATGTGCAATAACTGTCCGGGAAAGGGATTATTTGAAAAATTCCCCCGTCATTTTTGCTGACAGTTTTCTGTAGCCCCCTCTCCTGGAATAGGCACTTGACAGTTTCTTGCCATTGGAAAACCAGTCGGTCTGCAGGAAAGAGGGAAGAAAGGGCATTTGAAAGAAAGAAAAGAAAATATTTTTGGAGTTGCAGGAGGATGACTGTTCATACCAAATTAGCTTGAGGGAAAAATTGACTCGAGTTAAAGAAGTGAAAAGTGGAGCACAGGGAAGCCACAAGGGAAAAGAAACAAAACTACAAAACAAGGGAGACTCAGAAAGCTGGTTCTTTTATTTAATAACTCTCTGTGTAGGGACATTGCCTGGCACCACACCTGGCTGTATTTTTGTGCTCTTGAAGCGAGAAGACACCGTGCCTGGTTGGATGCTGGCTTTGGAGGCAGGTGTTGGGCACTCCCAGGAACGTGCAGACTCTGTCACTGCATCCAGCCCCTGCGGAAGCCCAGGGTCAGTGGCACTGTTCAAGCCTTCACTTACTCTGGATGTGGTGCCTGAGTCCTTTTTGATCATTTAAAAATCCCCCCACTGGAAGGCTGGAGGTGGAAATGAGGACAGAAGAGTTGAGCAGACACTTCTGTGACTGCCTTGAGGAGCGGGTGGTTTGTGAGAGCCCAGACAACCCCCAGCCAGTCTGTCCCCTCAGTAACTCCAGCTGGGAAGGGCAGGACTGGAATAGCTGATGCTTTCCTCCAGCCCTGCCAGCGGGGCTGTGTTTATGGTGATCCCAGCTGGAGAGAGGCTGGCGCTGAAATCCTCGTTAGTTATGGTCTCAATTTCTGCAGCGGCGTTTGAAGCTCCGAACAGGGGGAGGGAGCTCGACCCTCCCATTGCTCAGCCCAGCAACGGAGCTGATTGCTCTTTGTTCCTCTGTCCCAGGGCTGTGGGGTGGAGGAGATATCAAAGCCAGCACTAATTCATTTTATTATTAGTCGTTAAATATTCTATTGCTCAAAACTAAGCAAAGCACATTTTTTTTAAAAAACTCTACTGCGCATTTTTTTAAACTCTGCTTAACCTTTTCGTTTCAAATATGGTGCAACATTCACCATCTTTCTTTGAAAACATCATAAATTAATCAGAGCAGCGTGGTCCTGGAGAGACAGCTGGCAATATTTACATTTTTTTTCTAGTTTGCTGCTGCTCCAACTTACTTCTGCAACTGCAG
Organism: Falcunculus frontatus; assembly: GCA_013398115.1. Classification (NCBI taxonomy): domain Eukaryota; kingdom Metazoa; phylum Chordata; class Aves; order Passeriformes; genus Falcunculus; species Falcunculus frontatus. The sequence goes on from VZRV01000080.1 coordinate 528,747, forward strand.
CAAAGAAAGTCCCAGGTGGAGCCAACTGTATCTGGCTTCAAAATACATTTTTGTTTCAGAGCTAAGTATCTCCCTGCTGCAAATGAAGCCAGCACACGCACTTATACACATGTACACAGCACGGGAAATCAGCTGGGGAAAACAAGGAAATGCTGTTAAATCGTGTCTTTTAATCCCACAGTCCAGATCTTCCTATCATAACTCAGGGAACAGGGCAACGGGAGGAGACAAACTTGAAAGGACACTGAGATAATTACACAGCCCCTGAGTGTCTGAAGGAAGGGAGGCTGGAATTAGATGAGCTTTAAGATCCCTTCCAACTCAAACCATTCCAAGATTTTGTGATATCCAGGAGACCTCCTTTCCCAGGCAGGACTGGTGTGTCTGAGGTTGTAGTGTGTGACTTGGCTGTTGTTTTAGAGTTCCTGGATTTACCTCTGGAAAGGGACCATCCAGGTTCACGCAGCAGAAATGATGAATGTAGGATCTTCCTGCCGATTTTCACTCTTGTTGTGTGAAGTTATTACACTTTGTTATATAACTGCCTCTTCCACCTCCAGAACTGGCTGTGATTTATACTGTGAGTAAAGTGATTGGAGATGGTATTGCAATTTAAGTTTTAAATTGATTTGTGACACCTTTGAGTTAAAGTGTGCTGTGGAAATACAAGCTTTTTGTTGTTATTGTTTGCTCAATGTTCTTACCCACGGTAAAGGCAGTTAAGCAGCAAGCTGGAAAAAAATGGGTCTGCTCAGCTCCAGCAATGGGGCATCCAGGTTAAAAACAGAGAAAAGCTTCCCAATAAACAACAAGTGCTGACACAGGCACAGCACTGGGCACAGAGTGAGTGAAGGTGGCCAGTCCATGGCCTGAAGCTCTCAGGTAACTCATGTCTCAGCGCTGTTAAACGGGGCCTCATTCTGCCCTAAGCATTGCAGTAATTCTGGGAGAGGGGAGAACATTTCTCCCTGGCTCGTAATATACAGCCTTTGTGCCTTTGGGGAACTGTGCTGGGCTTAGGCCAGCTCAGTCAAAATACCCATTTCTGTTGGGTGTTCGTGTTGCTGATGGTTGTTGTGCTGTTCAGCTTCTACTGAGTGATGCAGAAGGAGGAGTGTCTGTGATTCCTTCCTTCCCTCTTGTGCTGTCCCCTGTTAGACTGGAAGATTTTCTTCTGATCATACCTGGATTTTTACAATAAAAGTTCCAGTAGGTGATGGAACCACCTGAAAAGCTTGGGGGTTGAAAGCCATTAAAACCAACCTTCTGCAAGTTTTGCCGATTAAATGAGCAAAATATCCCCAAATGGGGAGTTTCTCTCCAACCCTGGAGGGCTTTTGAGCTGTATTCCAGCCAGCCGTCCCCTTGGGCAGCCTAAGCATGTCTTCCCTGCCTCTGACTGATGGTCAGGTGGGAATTTTGGGAGAGAACAATGGGCCAGACAGACCTGAGTAAAAGGCCTCTGTATTCCAACTTGCCTGGTGAACAGGAAAGCAGGATGCCAGTGGTTTGGATCTTTTGGGGTTTTTTGGTGATTTCTTTTCTTATTTTATTCTACAGGCCGAACAAATGCTTTTCCTTTTTAGAGTAGCCCATAAAATCAAAGGCTCCATTTTGAGTTCTGCCTGGATATTGGCAAAACTCACTGGTGTGGAGAGCAGTTCTTTCCCAAGATGGGAGAGTGGGCTGGGAGTCCTTGAGCTCAGCGCAGCTGGGAAGGATGCGCTGCCTGCTCAGTCTGAGCAGAGCCCGTGTCCTTCCCCCACCTGCCTCAAGCATCTGGATCCCTCTCCTCCAAGGCCCAGAAGATCCACTAACGCTGCCTTTTTAGAGCTGGCTGCAGCTCTGCCCTGCTCATTAGAGAAGCATGTGCATCTCCTGACAAATGACAGAAAAATTGAAAGCCACCACTTGCAGAAATTAGGAAGGGAGTCGCAGCCCCGCTGGCAAGCCCCCTTTTCGCCTTGTTAATTCATTTAACAGTTCAGCTGTCAGGGATGCTGGCTTTGATTGGGGAGGCAGTGAGTGTTCAGCGAGAGGCTGGGTACTGATATTCATCCCAGCCCGAAACACAGCTGCTACCAGAGGTGCTGTTCTGCTCCACTGAAATTAAGACTCTCTTAGAGCAGCCACTATATCAAGAGCATTATTCTACCAGGTTGCTGTCACTACCTAATTGTGTGGGGGGCTCTGGAGTTCGGGAGACTCCACTACCTGCATTTTAATTAAACAGAAATCACAGGTTTGGGCCAGACGTGCTTCACCTAATTTGGGAAGGTGAATAAAGTAAAATGTGGCAATACAAATCCTGTGCTAACGAGCCTGCAGCCTTCAGTGCTTCTCCCATATACTGCAAAGCTGTTTTGGATGAAAAGTAATGGAATTCATCATTTCTTCCAGCAGCTGTTGCTGGAGTGAGTGTGTGCAGAGAGGAGGTGGCAGAAGGGGTGAAGTGCTCTGAGAGACATCAGCCTTTAAACAGGTTTTAAATCCATTTGTGTGAAGAGGGGAGTGATGTGTGTCATTATAACTGATGGTGACATTGGTGACCTTCAGAATTCATAAGAACTGATGAGGCTGGGTTGTTGTTGTTGTTCTTTTTAATGATGATCTCTGAGAGCTGGTTCCATAATGGGAAAGGCAAGGAGTAAAAAGAGCTGGGAGACAAATCCCTTTCTTTAGAAGTCCTCCATTGAAATGCCACTTTAGTTGTACCATCATCTTTCAGAGGAGATTACCTGGCCCTCTCATTTTCTTCCAAGTGAAACTGTAGCTTGGAAAAGAACAGGAGTGGGACAGAGTGATGACTGCCTCTTACCTGGGTCTTCAAGAGCTGAGTGTACCTCTTGGTGCAAAGCTAGCAGACACCAAAGCAAATTTCCTCCTGTTCTCTGCAATTACTTTCATCTGCCCTCCTGCCTGCAGCTCCACAGGTGGTCCTGCGCTTCACAAACTTTATTTTATTCACCTGTAGCCGACACAGGGAGGGAAGATCTGCTCTGCCAGTAATGTCAGGGGAAGCACTTGGAGCTGCCTGGTCACCTCCAGCATTTTGCAGGCCAGAAACAGAAGCCACCTGGAAAGCTCCAAGACTAAAATAGTGAAACAGGTTTGGGACAGAAAAGGCTACATTGAGAGAGCAAGCTGTGATAGGGACAAAAGCCTTGTAAGGAAGCAAAGACTTGACTCCAAGTACTTGGCTCCCCTTTAGAAACTGCTTCCAGCACAGAGCTCTTGTCCCTTCTTACCTGGTTATCTGTGCTGGGGCAAGGTCCCTCTGTGTCTGTGCTGAAGGCAGGGAAGGTTGGCAGGACAAGGCTGCCTTGCCCTTGGGGCCTTTAATCTCTTTCTTCAGGTCTCTCTCTTTTCTGTGTTCACTCCAGATTCCCCCCGTGGAGTCACCTCCCCGCCGTAGATCGTTTTCTGGAGAAGGGGGTCCCTCAGCACTGCCTGGGGCCTCCCTTTCTCTTACAGCACAGCTTTATCTCCTGCCCTGCCCCAAACACGGCGGAGGAGATGCTGTGTGGAGTCCCCTGTGCCTCCTTGGTAACAGCCTGCGAGAGGAATGACAACATTCCAGCACATTGGAGCTGGCAGCCTCCATCCTGCCGTGGCCCCGTGGCTGTTTTCTCCTATCTGAGTGGGACACGTGGGCTGGCTGTGCCTGTGCAGATACGGAGCACGTTGCTGCTGGCACAGCTGCAAGAGCTGGGTGGGCACTGCCATCCCAGCTGCCACTGGAGGAGGGAAGAGAAGGATTATCATGGCCATTTCACATTGCAGTAGTCTAAAACCTGTCAGCCTAGGGGACAGTATCTTCCCTCGATAAACAAAAGGGGATGGAGGGAAGCTATTGGGAAATAGAATGGTAAATAAATTATTGGTTTCATTTGCTCAAACTTTAAACAAAGGGCAACTTTGGCAATTTAAAAGCACCGAGCCTTTGAAATAATAGGGGATTTACCTTTTAGTTGCTGACACCTCTGGACATCAGCAAAAGGCTGCTTTTGGGGGACGGCAGGGTGTTTGAAACGGGTTGTCCTTTTTCCCTCCCTTTTAAATTTAAAGAACCTGCAGAGTTGTTCCAATGTCATGCTCAGTTCTGGATGAGCTTTTACCCTGGCATTCTGGGAATGCCTTGCTGCAGGAATGACACTTGGGGTGCCATCGTGTCCTCAGTGTCTTTCTCTCCAAGGAGAAGGTCTCCTCTGGGCTCAGAGTTAAAGATGCAAGCCATGTTCTCCAACAATGTGCTAAAAGACAGAGTTAAGTCAGAGCAGAGCAAGAAAGGCAAACTGTAGGAAGATGGAGAGAAACAAAAGTGGTGAGACATTTCCTGTTTGGATTGGGAAAGTAACTTCTTTCCAGCTTCTCCTGGAAACCAATACGCCTGTATCCCGACAGCATCCCATTTCTGAGAGCAGGATTGGCCACTGGACACATCCCATCAGTGTTTCTTGGTGGATTTTAAACTTCTCCAGGTTCACTCTGTGTACTGGGGCTCCGCTAAGGGCTTGTCTGCAGCAAGTCCAATTTGGATTTGTTGTTCCCATCAATGCAGCTCCACTGGAGGTAACAGGAGTGTTGATAGCACTTGGCTGTGGGATCTAATCCTGCAGGGCTGTGACAGGACAGTGAAAAATAACAAACTAAAGTGTGCCCACATTAGAGCATTAGTCACTGCTTGTGTGCTACTGGTATTGCTACAGTGCTGGGGAGTTATGGAAATGAATTTTCTCTATAAGCCTTGGCTCCCTTTCCTACTCAAACTGGCTGTTTTATAAGGGTAATTTTATATTCTTAATCTGTTTACAGATGATATGAAGATTTGCTAATTAGACTTCCAGATCTGGTAGCTTAGCTCAGGAGCTGCTCTTACAATGGCAAGGCAGAAAGTAACCGTGCCAGTGTGAGTCTGTGGAAGAAGTGTCCTTAATGTCAACATGTCAAAAAGACATCCCTGCAGCTCTCTGGAGACTGAAATCTAATGTCAAGGCAGAAGGAAGCAAAGTCTGAGAGTCGTCGTGCTGTCAAAGCAAGTTATTCTACCATATAGGAGAAGGAATTTTAAGCGAATGCACTGGGAAGCAGTGTCCAGATTGAGACATAGATTTGATGGGCTTATTTGACATCTTTAATTCTCTATTGACAGTCCAGAAGCTCCCTAAAATGATTTGCAATGTTTTCATGCTGCAAGTAAAAGCCGAACGCGTGCCTCATTAACAGCTCATTAAGTTGTTAATATTGGTCATCAGCAGCCTTTGGTACAGCACAATGCTTTATGCAGTGCGGCAGCTCCTGCTTAGCTCGGGTCTAATTGCCTCTTTTTATCACGTCTCAATGTAGGAAAGATGTTTCTGTCCAAGCAAAAATATCCGCGGATTTTGATGTTCTGCTGCGGCTGGGCTTGGGAGGTGCTGGGCTGTGATTGCCGGGCAGTGTTTCGCTCTGATGATGAACTCACAACCCCAACCATTTGATGCCGATTTTTTGGTGCCGAGTGTAGCCCGAGACGGGCAGACTCCCGTGCCCAAATTCATCATGAGGGCTCGTGGCTTTGTGCTGCAGTTGGTGGGAGGGGAAGGACAAATGAGCAGTTCTGCTGCAGTGCTCCATGGCCTGTGAAGAGCCGAGAGCAGGGACATCCCTGCACAGAGCAGAGGGAGGAGAAGCCTGATCGTGTATGCAAAGCTTTACTGGACTAACAGCACAGCTACTCCATTAAAAGCAGAGGAATTAACCTTCCTTTCAAAGAACATGAGCTATCAGTAGTAAAGTCAAATGAACCAGAAACTGCGCTGGTAAAGAAGTGGGGAAGCCCCTGGCTGATGACTCCTATTCCAGCAGACACAGGCTGGAGTTGGACTGCTTCTGACTAAAGGGTTATATTTGCAGCCAAATTTCCATTTCTCCTAATTGTGCAGTCCTGCTCTGCTTGTTTGCAGTCATCCTGGGATATGTGAGCAAAATTTGTGCTGTAAGTATTTTCATATGGGCCTCAACTCCTGTGGCTTTCCCTCCTCTGTACAGCTTTGCTGTGAAGCCAGCTGTGGAGAAACACAGTTGGTTTTCTTCTCTGACATCTGTTTGCTGTATCCGTCGTCAATCACAGAATTGGAGGCTTTTCAGGTTGCCTGTTGTAGACTTAAAACAAAAAAGTTGCCTTTTTTTTCTATGAAAGTATGAATTAGCAATAGTCTAAAATATTTTGGCCACAGCAGTCCAGACACTGAGATGATATGGGGGTGTAAAACAGCAGTGACGATCTCAGGGATGAAAAATGAAGAAAGAAAGAGAAAACTCTCACTGAGAGGTTCGAAAATTTAAATTTAATCTCTCTCTCCCCAGGAGAACAAGAGCACAGTCTTCTGTAAGCTCCCTGGGGTTCCCTGACCGTTGCAATCTATAAATCCTAAATTAATCCCTCGTGGGGGTCAGCTACCCAAACTGGCATTAAAGCCACAGCAAAAGGTTATTCTGGGGGCAGATCTCACCTGTGCCCTTTGACTTTTTTCTGATATAGCTTTTGACATTTGGTAGATGGCAAACCCAGTGGAGATTATTTGATACGCTCTCTTGGCTGCAGTGGAGCAGGAGAAGTTGCTGGTGCTAATTAGACTTTAGTAGGTGCTGCCATCGCTGTTGGTGGATGTGAAGTGGGTGCTTTTGTCAGCTGCCATGAACCTGTGGTATTATGATATTCAAATGTGGCATTAACAAATTATAATAAGTGGAACATGATAATAAATAGAGGAGGAGGAATTTTGTGTCTTGGAGAGTGTGGGGAAATAATCTGAAATCAGTAATTTTGCCTCTCTGATGGGCAGACTTGTAAGAGAGTGGAGGGCAGTGCTTTCTCATCCTGTACTGCTCCCACTGCACACGAGAGAGGATCAGACCAGTGTACCAAACACGCAGCAGCTCTCAGCATCCCTTGAACAACCTTCAGCTCCTCCTGGGGGTGAATCCTGCACTCATCAAAGCTGACACTGCTCTCCTTATACAACTGGGTCTGCTCTTCAACAGAGATAACCCCAATGTGCGTGGATGTAAGGGAGAGGGGGCTTCAGGAGCTATCCCTAATTTGCATGGATGTAAGAGAGAGGGGATTTTAGCTCGCAGGTTTGTGCCTGTGTGTTTGTTTGTGCATACCTAATGCTGTCAGGCTCTTGCTGTTCCTGCTCATGGCCCATCTCTGCTGACTGATGGGCTGCCTGCCTGCGTGTGATCATATCCTTGTTGACATGAAAGAAATAGAGGGAAAAGCTCATTTTATTATTCCCCCCCTTCTTGTTTTAACCACCTGTACACCCTTTGCAGAGGCAGTCTGACAGTTCTGTGAGGGCTTTACTTCTGGGCCGAGCTCTCTCACTGCCTTGATGGATAATCTCAGTATGCAATGTGATAGCCTATTCTAGGGTTGTGTTTGCTAAGGAGAACTGTGGAATTCAGCACAAGAAAAGTGTGTAGTTTTTGTTTGCAGGCTCTTTCACAGCACTGCTCTGTGAGGTTTGCCGTGGTTGCAATCACAGTAACCTCTGCATCACTCGGATCATGTCTGCCCCATGAAATTCCCAGATTGCACGTGGCTCACTCGCATGGGAAATCCAAGCCCCCCTTTAGAAGAGTAGGGACCACAGCAACAGTGTTTTCACCATGACTGGAAGAGATGGTGAGGAACAGGATGAAAATGCCTCCTCAGTTCAAAAATGGCACTGGCAAGTAAGCCCCTAGCTCCGTGTCCATGGAAAAGATGCTCCATTTCTAGCCTTTTTTTCGTTTCAGTTTTCAGGAATTCGGTTTGCAGGAATGTCATCTCTCCCTCCTTCCTCCCTCCACCCCCACCTCCCTCCTGTGTCTCTGCAGGTGCTGAAGATACCTGTGCCAACATTGGGAAGCTTCCCAGTGCTAAGCAAAGAAGCTGGGGATGTTACATTTGGGGATCATTTGCAGCTGCTTTAATTTATGTATCTTCGTGACTTTAATACCCTTAAAATTTTGATGTGGCAAAACACAGCTAGTGTACTAAATATGGTATACAGAGAGAGCCAAGTGTTTGCCTACCCAGAGAAGATGGCACAGAGTAAAACAACTGCAGGTGTTCCAGACTCCCAAAGTCCTCATCCTGACAGCTGTTCTCTTTCTCCTCTTCACCCTTTCTTCTCCACTAAAATAGGTTTCTATATTTTGTCCTTCTATTCTATGTCTTTCTATTTTTGCTCTCTTCATCAGCGTTCATGAAGATAAGAGAGATGTTTTTCAAGTTCTCGTGTTCACTTCCACTGGTACGTGAGGAAATGATTCAGTTTCTCTTACACTGATCCATGCAACCATTTAAATCAACACATACATCAGCAACCCTCGAGAAAGAGTATTTCCTGAGACTCATTTCATGTCTCAGGGTGTCACAAGCCTGATGAAATTAATGCCTGGCAGAGCACAGGTTGTTGGTGCCAAATTGCTGTGCCTGAGTGAGAGGGTAGGAGCATTCAGGCCCAACATAGCAAATGGAGTGTGTTGGAGGGGTTAAGACCCACGTCCCTGGAATGTGGCTCTGCCTCTCTTAGTGCCTCTGAAACACATCTGAGTAACCACAGAAAGAGCAGCCCTTGGAAAAAGCACCGACTTCCATCACGAGATGAAGCCCAGCCTAAAACAGCCAGAAATTAGTGGGAAGCGTGTTTAACATTCTAAATATAGCTTGTGCTGCTCTGTCACAGTGGAAAGCAGCTTCCCAGTCGCTGGTTTTGAAGCACAATTGACTAATTGTTATTGAGCTAATCAGCATCACTCACGCAGCATTCCTGATGGCACCGAGGCTCTGCTGCACGGGGAAGCTCCGATCCTCCCGCTGCTCCTTCCCAGACTCTGTAAGGAAATGGCCAATAAGCAATGAACATTTTTCTCTTATGCCGCTTTTCCTTCATGCAAGGAGTGACTGCAGACATCTGCAGATCGACCTTTTTGGTCGTTCTTGGGAGGTGCTGTCCCCACATTCCTTCTCTAAGCCCGTACTGCAGGAAAACCCCTTGTGCTCCACTTTGCCTGTTCTGCAGATCACTCTCACTGTTTTATCTGGTGACCTTGTGTTTGTTGGGTTGTGTTTGGCTTTATAATCCACTAAACTATTGCTTATCTCTACACTGTAACTTGAAGGCAGTGGCTGCAGGTGAAGGAGCAGCAATCTCCATGTCACTGCAGGGATGTAACTTCAATACAGCAAGGATGGTTTGGTTTAGGCATCAAAAAGAATAATATGAGAGTTATTTTGTGAGTTATTGTTATATTATAGATATCTCTATTTTGTTTATTTTTATTTTTAAAATATGGGTATTACACAAACCCCTGTTTTAAGAGTTGTTAGAGAGGTGCTGGCAGAGTTTGTGTGGGAATGACAGCACAATCTGGAAAGAAGTCACTGACTGAGATTTACATGAACATCTGACCAGCAAGCTGATCCCAGTGTGACACGGGAGGATGATGTCTGAGCCTTCTCCAAACTCTTTCCAGCCCTATGTTCCAGGAATGAGTCTGTAAACTTTGGAGGCTCTGGTGTGCAAGATTTCACCATCAGCACACACTGAACTGAATATTGCTGTGCCTTCTCCCTTGCTGTTAATCACTGGGTAGGTAAAATTACAGCTGATACTCAGAATATGCTGCAACCACTCCTCCGTTGTAATGTGGAGACAGATTAGAGGATTTTGGGGCCTGGAGCTGTGTCTTTGTTCTGTGTTTACGCAGCACAATGAGATTCTGGCCTCTAGGTGCTAACACTAAAATGCAAACATATTGATTAGCAGGGAATAAAGGCAGGCATGTTCTCCAAGTCATGCTTTGAAGAACTGGGGGGAAACACTTGCTGGATAGAAAAGGATCAGAGGTCTTTACAAAACAGAAATTTGTTTGGGATCAAGCTGATGCACAGGAAATCTTCAGTCTCTTTCACTGCATTTTTCTCCTCATTTTTGGCCTGCGTGTTTATTTAAATAGCGTGTGATTATCAGGGAATCTTGTCCCAAACTTGTCTGTGAATGTCCTGCCAATAATACTGCCGCTGCAGAAACAAAGAGAAAACCAGTAGAGGAGAAACCCTCTGCTCCCCAGAAGCTGGAGCAGATATAAGAGCAGTGAGGAATGCTTCACGAAACCACTTATCAAGTTCGCCCAATGAATCACAAGGATTTGTAGCCTACCTGTGCCACAGAGCATCGTGGCGACTGTCACTGGGAAAAGGAATAGTAGTTCCATATTGATGGAAAGCTCTGGGTGCCACACAGCCCAGAGAACAAATATCCCAAGCGAGAAGAGCTGAGGTGAACCTTCTGCAGAGCACGGAGCTCCGGAGCAGGGAGGCCACCGGGGATTTTAAGCACCTTCCCTGTAAAGGTTAGAAGCATTTGCAAGCTCAGATTGCCTGCAGTGTGAGCAGAGGCTGCTCAGTATGGCTGGGAAATGAGGGCAGTGATATGTTTAAATGTGGATTTAGATGTGTAACTTTATTTATGGGCTCGTTTTGACACGCTCGCCACGTTTCTGGATAGATTTGTTGTCTTTATGTGATCCTGCCAACAGCAGCCCAGCCCATATTTGTTACTATTTGTTACTAATTACTATACAACCTGCTCAGTCTTTCTCCTTACGTTTTGGCTGAGAGTTTCAAGGAGACAGTCTCAAAGGTAAATTGAAATCAGATAAGAAAAGAAATGTTTACAAATATCTGCATGAGATTCCAAGGCAGGATACGTGCGCAGAATTTGACTTCATGAGTAGGCAGATGTTTTTTTCAGGGAAAGTGAAATGCTTTCCACCTGCCAAGAGCTGTGTTTGGACCCTTGGGGGTCTGTGTCGCTCCTGCTATAGTTGATAATGTCACTAACACCTAAAGCAGTGTGAGGTATGCAGCTCTAACCTTGCTTTTTACGTATTTGAGATTTCAACAGCCATGAAAAATTCCGAGCTCAGTGATCTTGAAGTGCATTCCTAGAAGGTAAAAAGCCTTTTGAATTCACCTTTAAAATGCACTTGCTTTTATTGGCAGAGGCTACCTGTATATTCAGGGAATGGTTTGGGGTCGCAAACAGGTAGGGTCTTCAGGGATGTGTTTCCTTCTTTTTGAAGTATTTCACTTCACCCTTAATGGACTGTGCTGTCGGCACAGAGCCACATCAAGCGTCAGCAGCACTCTTCTGCTGTCCCTCGCTGTCAACAAGAAATCTGTGCTTAGAGGAAGAGGGACACATCAGCCTTTGAAAGTTGAACAGAGGGACAGACTTACAGGGCATAAAACCAAACAATTTGCATCTCGTGGAGGCTCTGAGGTAGCGAAGAGAAATGTCTTTTTCCACGCTTTTTTTTTCATTCCTCCCATCAAATCTTCCACCGCTGCGCCAGCAAAAATGCAGCTCCAGCAGAGTGTCAGTGCAGAGCTATCACTGGCGGGTTTTAACCACTGTGTTTCTCAGAGCTGCTGCATGAAGGGGTTGAGGAAAAGCAGTGTTTTTCTGGCAGCAGGTTGCACACACCATCTCCTCTGATGGTCGCGTCTCAGAAGCAGCATTTGTTCCAGGCTGGCACATGGCATCCCAAGGAAAATGCTCATGTAGGTGCTGCTTCAGAGCTGGCTGTTGAGAGCACTTTGAAGCTGTCAGCTCAGGACAGACAGTGGTGTCACTCCTTAGAAAGGAAATACACTGCTAAAGCGACCCATTTTCCTCTGTGATTGTACATATTCCTGTTTCCCTGAGCGTGTCATCCTGGCAAATCTCTGGGATGTGTTTTCAGCTTTGCTCTCTGTGATCAGTTTGGCCTCACGCTATGGTTTGTGCTGTGAAAGTCTCAAAATCTTGAGGTTTTTGGTCCCTAAAAGTGCTCCCTTGCACTGAGGGCATCCAGCCAAGCCATGAGCACAGAAGGCAAGGGCAGCAGTTAGACAAGTGCACCCTAGTGACCAAGCTGGGTTTTACTGATGGTCACTGTCACCTCATGCATTCACCATCCAGCCAAAAAGAAAACAAAAAACCCCACAATAAATAAATAGTTTTAACCGAGCCCTGGGATAAAGGCTATTTTCAATTTTACCTTTCACGTTTTAATTGTATGGCAATAATTTTGCAATAGAGTTGCCGATGGCAAACATGCAAAAGACATTAACTTTATTTATGTTTTGAATTATTAATGTGGCTGTTAAAATTCCTCCAGTTAGTTTTGATTGAATTGTTTTTTTGTGCGATTCTGTCGTTTAATGGAGCGGTAAATAAGAATTTCTGATAATGAGCCCAAGCATCTGTCACAACAACCTGGCGCTGGTTATTAACATTTCCATTAACGGCAGGGTGGGCAGTGATAATATGGAAACCACACAGTTAGAACAAAATAAATAGTTGGTGTCAGGCTGAGTGGGTGTTAATTACTTTTTTATTTTATAACTCTGGGGGGAGGGAGTATTGGTAGAAAAGTGTGACTTATGAAGGTCATTCTCTCTTAAGAAAGAAGTCTCCAGAGGAACAGCTAACCGGGGCTATCCAGTGCAAGCGGTGAATATTTTATCACTTCTATTTATGGCCCAGAAAGGGGCAGAGAGAAAAGAGACAACTTTCTCAGGGGGTCTGGCTGAAGGCTATGGCACCGTGAACACAGAGAAAGGAGAAGTGTAGCCTTTGCCCTGCCTTTCTCTCCCTGCTTTTGGAGTTTGACCAGGACACGCTTGGGCACCTTTTCTGTGAACAGAGCAGGAGCTGTTTTGTTAAAACCTGCCGGAGGCACAGACAGCAGGTCGAGAGAACAGAGCGTCCTCAGTAGCCACTGGGGAGGAAAATCCACCTGCACCAAGTTGGATCCTGACAAAGGGAGGGATGGAGTGACCCAGGTGCACTCAAAGATTGGTTGTCTAGCGCAGCACAATGCAAAGAAGAAATGCCATCAGGAGCCAGAGAGGGTCAGTGTGTGCATGTGGAGGTGTAATCAAAGTGGAGCTAACAAGTAGCAAACTAAAAGTCATTCTGTCATACATAAAATATTAGCGAATTGATTAGCAGCTGACTGGGTTTGGAGGTAATTTTAGGCCATATTTTGGCCCAAAGTCTTGCTGCTGAGTGGGATTTGGGCTGATGGTGGCAGGGGCTGCCTTTCTCACCTGGAACAGTCCATCAGGAGCACTGACCACTGCCAGAGGTGAGCCCCAAACTACCAGAGAACCAAAATTTCCCTTTCTTTTCCAAAGCTGCTGGCAGGATTGAGTTGATTCAGTGTCTAAGCCAGCCTGCGTGGAGCAGAGCACAACCACGTCCCGAGGCTCAGCTGCTCCTCACTCCTCTCGTGCCGAGACATCCCAATGACGCAGCTACCCCGGGGCTGGCTCATTGCTGACTTGTGGCATAAACAGAGTCTGCCCTGGCTCCTTCTGCAAATGAAAAACCTGGATATGAGCTAAATCTGCTTGTCACTGTTAATTCTTCTGTCCTCCTTCCTCTCTAGCACCGGCGCTGGCCCCACAGAACATCCAAGTCAACTCCCTTTCCGCGAGCCAGCTGGAGCTCACCTGGGACCCTCCTCCTGCCGACAGCCAGAACGGGAACATCCAAGGCTACAAGGCAATCCTCCCGTTCCTCCTGTTTTCATTTATCTTGCTTGGCATTGCTATTTACTTGTGAGAGAGCTCTACAGAGTGCAGTCGCCCTCGCCGCATAAGGCAAATTAAAATAGTGCTCAGGCTGCAGTAGGGAACAGCAGCAAGTCCCAAAACCAAAAGAAAGAGAATGAGATTGGGAGGGGGGAGGAGAGAAAAGGGAGAGTGTGTCGTTATTTATGGAGAAGGAGAGCAGGGGGAAAGGGGGCATGCAGATAAGGAGGCAAGCTCCACTTATGCAGGCAACATGTCTGCTCCAAAAAGCAACACAGATACACAAGAGCTGGGGGCAAGAAATGTATTGAAGAAAATTAACTGAGCTTTCCCTCCATCAAATGTTACAAGCCTTTAGGAAGAGCAGAACTTTCTCCCAGCTAGAAGCCTGAGCCAGGTCAGATTTTGGAAGCATTGCTTCATTTCCTTAACTTTAACTAAATTAAATCAGAGTATTAATTGCATTTGGTTTGCAGGAGATGAGCACGTTGCAGAGACACGCTGCTCAGCACCTCCAGTGTGAGAATGGACCCTCAGAGAGTGGGAATGGGCAAGCCTACAAACACTGGAGCCTGGCTTGGGTTCAGTGTCTGGCTCTGCCTCTCTCCATGAATTTAGATCCATAAGTGAAGGGAAGCCAAGCCAATGTGAATAATCTGGCATCCCTTCTTGGCAGTAACAAGCATCCTTATATATCAATCCCTGTCCTTTCCCTTTTGTACGTATATAGATGGCTTCAGCAGCTTGGCTTGGAGAGCCAAGGTGGAGTCTTGCCTTGGCTTGTTCTCTCCACTCTCTGGCTTGCTTTGGCCTGTTGTAATGCTCTCCCTGCCAGGCCTGTCCAATAAGTAGGGCTGGCACCACTTTTCCGCTTGGAAACAACTTCTCCGAAGCCTAATTTTATGGCATCGGGGTAAAAATTATGTGATGGAAGAAGGAGGAAAAGCACCTCAAGGAATTTTAGGGGGAATCTTTGTTGCCCTCTTCAGGAGGGCATATTCCTGGGTGTTCTGTGAACCCCAGTGGTGTAACTGCTGTGTGTGTGCAGAGGGGAGTTATGGACCATCAGGGTGTTTCAGGATGCCAGTGCTGACAGGCAGCTCGCTTTGCAGGGAGAGTTTCAACTGAGCTCTTCTCCCTGAACTCTGGCAGCTCATACCTGCTGTCATTAGGCCATGTTCTTCAGGCTGTGCTCTGGTTTTGAGTGATGTGCTCAGCTACATATTGGACTCGGGAATTTGCCAAAGGAAAAGATTTGGCTCGTGCTGAAAAATCTGAGTATCCCAACTAACAGAGGAGTCCAGAGCAAGATTATGCTGTCTTTCTGATTGTTTTGTAGCTGCAGTGGCCAAATATTTTCTAGGTGTAGGATATACTAAAACATGTGACAGGATGAGAGGAAATGCCCTCCAGTTGTGCCAGGGGAGGTTCAGATTAGACATTAGGAAAAATTTCTTCACTGAAAGCATGGTCAGGCATGAGAGCAGGCTGCCCAAGGAGGTGGTAGAATCACCAAGCCTTGAAGTGTTCTGAAGGCGAGCGGATGTGGCACTTGGGAGCATGGCTTAGTGGCAAATGTGGGAGCTGATGGTTGGACTCATGACCTTAGAGGGATTTTCCAATCTTAATAATGCTGGGATTCTGTCTCGCTGTCCCAACAGATTTATTACTGGGAGAGTGATACCCTGAACGACACGGAGAAGGTGAAGGTCCTTTTCCTCCCGGAGACGACCGTGCGGCTCAAGAACCTGACGAGCCACACGCGGTACCTGGTCTGCATCTCCGCCTTCAACGCGGCCGGGGACGGCCCCAGGAGCAGCCCCACCCAGGGCAGGACGCACCAGGCGGGTACGGGACCTTGGCCTGCTCACCTGGGCGCAGGCCTGGGGAAATGGGACGTGCAGGAGGGCACTGCTGTTTGGATTTACATTGTAGAGGTCTTGAAAGGGGAAAAAAAAAAGCATCAAATAAGTGGAGTGTGTGGAAAGGGAGTGACACAGCCAAAATGAGAATGGAGTGGCAGAAGGGCCAGTCTCTAAACTAAGTCCCTAAACTAAGCTGGTCCAGAAGGAAACACTCTGTGGGTCTGTTTCTGGTTTCTGCTATCACACCTGGAAATCAGAAGGAATTCATCTCCAATGCCTGGAAGCTGCCCTGACAGTCCTGTGAGACAATTAGCATGCTTTTTAGAATTCTTCCCTATTTTTTTTTTTTTAAGCTGGATCAGCAGCCTCCCAGTCAGGCTGAGGAGCCCCTGTGGTGGGAGCACTCGAGCACAGGGTGAAGGCAATGCCCTTGGTGGTGGCTGTGAAGAGGAGGTGGCTCCCATAGCACCCTTCTGAGGGCCCTTCCTTTCCATGCTCCATCTCCCTGTTTGCTGTGGAGGTTCAGTTTTGCAGCTGACTGGCTGTATTTTTAGGATGGGCTGTGCTTCTGACCGATTACGGGACATTTGGATACAACTGACAAATCCCATTCTCAGCTTGTTTCCTCTAGATTTAGGCTGGGCAAATAAAGCAATGTTTTATAATATATATGTATGTCAGATTGACTGCTGCTGCTGGAATTCAATCTGTGTGGAATCCTTTCAGCACCCAGTGCTCCCAGCTTCCTGGCCTTCTCTGAAATCACTTGCACCACCCTCAATGTGTCTTGGGGCGAGCCAACAGCAGCAAATGGAGTCCTGCAGGGCTATCGAGTCATCTACGAGCCTCTGGCTCCTGTTCAGGGTAAGAAAGACCTCTGATCATACATATTCATGGAGAAATGACACAATAGTACTGCAAGACCTTTCATCTCTGCCCAATTTCCTACTGTTCTCTGCCATTTTCCAAGGGAAGCCAGGTGGGAAAGGGTAAATAAAACAATTCCAGTTTTGCCAAAACGCTTCAGCGAGCCATAATATTGTGGAATATAGCTTTTGTCTTGTCTTCTCTCATTTTCTTGCACAAACTATAGTCTATGTGATTCAAAAAGGCATTTGACAGCTGTCATTACCTGGTCTGGGCAAAGAGGAAGCTTAGCCTGGGAGTGCCTGATTGTCTCCACGCGCTGCCTGTGAAACTGCTGAGTAGGCTCCATCCCAGAATAGTTGTCAGGCACATTTGTGTTGCTTATCACATCATGTGTCACTTCTGTTATCACAGAGATTGCCCAGGCATCAAATGTGCTGGTCATCACTGGTAGCACCTCTGCTGTGACAGGGGAGGATAACAGGACAGAGACGTGGTTGTGTCTCTTCACACGGAGCTTTTGGGCAGCATTTTTTAACCCAGCACTAGATTCCAGTTAAACCACAACAATGTGCTGGCCACAAATGTTTCATTAATTTGCCAGAACAGCAACGGAAAAGGATTTGGCAGTTTCTCTGAAAACAAATGTAAATTCATTCCAAAGGTGAATTAGAAAAGATGACACAGTTTGTGGATGGCCTTATTAATATTTTTATATTCCTGGTAGATTGCCAATAGTTCAATAGGATGTCCAGCTTTGGCAGCGTGACAGCAGGGAGAGTAATTTCAGCCATTGCCAATCCATTTTAAACTCTTTTCCAAAGAAATAAGGATATCAATCACTTGTATTTGCTTCTCCTGTAAGGAATAATGATCTATATTGTCTGAATATCCGTGTCTCATGCACTGAGAAAGTTAAACTCAGGATTGAAAACACCAGAATAAAAGCACTGTCAGCCTTTACGGCTGGCAGGACTGAGCACAAAGAGCTAATACAGGAAGCATTTCTAATTCTGACCAAGAAATGTGCACAGGGTATGCAGGAGGTTCGGGCTGGTCGGGCATTTCCTCCCTTTTCTTTATTCCTACATGATGTTTAAGAACACTTTTTTTTCCCCTGAAAATATGGAAGTGTCAGATCATGTTTCCTCTGCATGCATTTGACTTAACATCCTTCAGAACCTTTGTTGTCTTCTCTTCTCTACCTCTGCCTGTGCTGCCCCTGACTCCAGCTTGTCTCTCCTTCCCCTCTGGAAGATTTCTGATGTGAGTAGGAAGGTTATGGAGGGCTCTTCCTCAGATGCAAAATTTTTTGCCTAAATATATTTCCCAGTCTTTACCCATCATTTGCTCTTGTGCCAACATTTTTCTTTCAGCAAACATATTTATTCTCCTGCCATGGAAAAGAATCCCTTCCTTGATGCCATCACCTTCACAGATTCACAAATACTTTAAGTTGGGAGGGACCCACATGGATTATCAAGTCCAACTCTGAAGTAAATGGCCCATATGGGGATAGAACCCACATTCCTCCATGTGAGCACTGCAGTGCAACAACCTGGATGGACTGGACCTGCTTTTGGAGCTTTTCTCCTTCAGATTTTGACTTTCCACCCATCCTTGATTTTTGGCCGAGTGTCCTCCCATGGTGGCACCTTCTGCCTTCCCGCTCACAAGCCATCACTTACCTGCCCATTTTTCCAAGCTTGCCAGCAGCAATCTGTTCTTTAGCAGAGTCTTATCCCTGCTTGACCTTTTATTGTTTAAGCTTTACACTGTTATGTTTTACACAATAATAGACAACAAAATTGCCCCAGAGCCTTTTTGAACAGTTCTTTTTTTTTTTGTAACATAACTTGAAAATGACAAATGCCTCCTGATTTGTCTCAGAGAAATGAAATAGTTCACCTGTGGAAGAAGGGAGCACTTTTACTGCTTCCTTGTTAGCCAAGGAAAGATTCCCTGAGTTATGTATTGTATCTGGGAGAACACTTTGAACAGAAATCGCTTGGACATTACTCTTTATTTAAGTGATTAAAACTGAAAGCATCATCTTGATTTGCATAAAATAAGCATCTGGATTGAAAATATCTTTCTTCTGTGTTTTTTGGAAAGATAAACTAGCAAGCAGCTATTTCTAGTGGGAAAAACCTTCTCCTACTTCCTATCTTCTTGGTTTGAAATGTGTCATGTACATCTACAGAACCAAAAAAACACCAGAAAGACCCTCTAAATTTGAACTTTTTATTCTGTAAAATATTTTACAAATCAAATTCTTTCCACTGACTAACTTATAGAAAATTTTGGTGAAAAGCAGATTTTTCTTTTCAAACCTCTCATTGCCCCTCAGTCCTTTATGCAGCATTGAGAACCTAAAGGTGAAGCTTACTATGAACCTTGGTGAAGGAAACAATTCTGATTTTAATTGATCCCTGTAAGAAAAATTCTGAGAGAGTGAGAAGAGTGAAACACAAGTCACGACTCCAGCCTTGTTTAAGCTCCCAGTGCTTTGGTTGCATCCCCTGTTGCCATGGCATTTGTAGCCCCAAGGTCCCAGTGAGCTGCACGTCCTTCACTCTGCATCCACGTGGAGATGGTGGACATGGCAGGACGAGATGAATGGAACAAACCTGGCCCTTGTTCCTCCTCCAGACCGTGTTGCAGGTTATTTGGGGAAGCAGCAATGGAGAAATGCTTACTTAGGAAGCAATGTGGAATGTGCACTCCTCTTCGTTTACCTCCTCCTTTCTTCCCAGAATAATTAGTGAAGTTACATGGAGTCTCTTGGTAATTTCCCAGTTGTGTTGTAAGGTTTTTTCCTTGTCAGTACCCACTTATCAAGCTTAAACTCTAATTATACTTATCAGTGCTGAAAATTGCCTATTATCACTACTTAAACTCCTGCTAATTGTAAGAAATACTTTCTTAGCAAACTGTTAGATAATTTTACTTACCATCTAGATGTAATAAGCTCCACTTGATTTCTATTTCTGCATTGAAACTCCCTCTTATTTTTTTATCTGCGTGGCCGTTCCAGGGGTGAGCAAGGTGGTGACTGTGGACATTAAGGGGAACTGGCAGCGCTGGCTGAAGGTCCGGGATCTCACCAAGGGCGTGACCTATTTATTCCGAGTGCAAGCCCGAACCATTGCCTATGGACCTGAACTGCAAGCCAACATCACAGCTGGGCCAGCAGAAGGTGAGGGGAACTATAAAAGCAAATCACAATTCACAGATCACTTCTACAAACACAGGGCACCAGCAGGGAATGGTGCACTCAGGGCTTCACGTGAATTCCCAAGCCGAGGAGAAGCTGAGTCATGAGATGTGATTCAGTGCATTTCACAACTGCCATGAAAAACATGTTTCCTTTTTTTCCTGAAACCTAGAAGTCTAATGTGAATAAAGAAAACACTGTAAATAAATCATAATGCAAACAGGCCAGCCAGGGATTTCAGAGCTGCAGCCTGACAGCGCAGTGCATAATTGTGACTGTACTGCTCTGCGGTGGGAATCAGAACTGGAGTAGCTGCCGAAACCAGCAGAGGTTCCTGGAAGCAAAACCACGAAGAATTTATAATTGTTCTTTCCTGACACGTTGGCTTATGCAGAGGGAGAGATCTGTGGATTTCCTGCTGTGTCAAGAGCAGCTGCAGGGCAGCATTCCCTGCTTGGTTCAATGCGTGTACCCAAAGATGGTTTTCTTATTCGATCAGTGACTTTGATAAACAGATAATCTAACAAGGTAAACACCCTCCAATGATACCAACCTGTCAGGTAAGTCACAGAGCATCAGTGCAGTGGCCACAGTTCTGATTTTTCGGGTTTTTCCACTTCCACATTCTAACTCTCACACCCCACCACAGACAAGCATAGATCAGGAATCCTCTCTAACGTGGCCATGGCATCTTCCCAAACCAATGGCAGTGGCTGTCCCCATGACTCTCTCTCACAGGCTGGTTTCACCTCTGAAACCAGAAATAGCAGTGGCAGTGAGTAAAATGAGAGTCCTTTTTCCTCCTGCCTTCTTAACACAGCTACCTTATTCTTGGGGCTATTCTGTGTAGGGCCACAGGTTGGACTTTGAGGGTCCTAGTGGGTCCCTTCCAACTCAGGTTATTCTATGATCCTATGACCTGTAAACCCCATTGATATGTAACAGCTGGTACTGGAGCTAGTGGAAAAATCAGGTCAGTAGCCCATAGAGCTGGTTTCTGTTGCATATTTGTTGACCAACACTGCAAGATATTATTTTCCCCTCTCTCAGTAGAAGCAATTCGTGCTGCAATTTAGTGCCATCTTCATTTGCTACTCTCTTTTCACCCCTCAGGGTCTCCTGGCTCCCCTCAGGAAATCCTGGTGACAAAATCTGCTTCTGGGCTGACGCTGCAATGGACTGAGGGAGACTCAGGAGAAAAACCCACAACTGGCTACATTATAGAGGCACGACCCTCAGGTAAGCCCTGGGAACCAAAGGGAGTTTGATGGCATCGGTTCCCTTTCTTCAGTCCATGCTGAAGGGGAGAAGTTGTTTGTCATCCCAGTAAGGTAATGGGATTGTGTGAGAGAACGTGTTTCCAGCCAGTATTAAGCTGTTACTGGTTTATTATGTAGTTTAGCATATTTTCTCCTCTTTAGGAGTAGTCACAGAAAATTACCCCAACTACTCTGGCTTTCACTGTGCTACAGCACTGGAAAATCATCCAACAGATGAACTAATATAGTTAATAATTAAAACTCATTTAAATGCTTACAGCATCTTTCATGCGCAAGGACTAATAAGTATTTGCAAGCTGTATTTTGAGGACCACAGATAGAAATCTGTCTCCTTCTGCAGCAGAGCACAGCAGCTAATTACTGTTTTAATGTTAATAATAGGGCCAGGGCTTCAGCAGCACATACACATTTCTTCCCCCATTTGTTCTGCAGGGAGGGCATTGAGGCGGGGGGAAGGAATCCCCCCTCACCACAGTTTTTCTTGGTGCTCTCCCAGAGATCCTTTGCTTCTGGGATTTTCATCTTAGTGAAGCTGTTCTCTGCTTTTTCCAGAATATTTCCCACTTGGACAAGGAAATCTAAAAGTCAGTGTGGGCTCCAGCCCGATCACAGCTTGGTACCCCTTACAAATCCAAAAAGCACAGACTTCCTGGGAGCTAAGTCATTAAGGAGAGCCAGTGAGTGCTGCCAGACCTCTGTGTAATCTCCCTTGATAACTCCCCTCCACTCCGACAGGAAATGTTGATAACCATTCTCCGGGTACAGTTTTCCAGCTGGTGAAACATCCACCAGCTCCTCGTTTCAAGTGGGCCGTGTTTGAATGTCACCAAGTCAAAAGCTTTGCTGAAGTCAGGATAGATGATGTCTGCTCTTTCTCCTCTATTGACAAGGTCTGCTCCTCTGTCACAGAAGGAAATTAGACATGATTTATACTTGACATACCCATCTTGGCTGCTGGTTCTTTCTTTTTCACTTCTAGGTGCTTGCACACTGCTTGATTATATATTGATTAAATGAATGCTTATCTGTTTGATTATATAGAGGATCCTGTTTCTTGTTTGTGTCTTGAATGTAAGGTTGCATTTAAAACCAATGATTTTAATTACATCTAACCAGAGCAGTAACAAAATTATTGAGGTCATCACTGACGATGCAGATTTCCATACCTGCATCTGATAGAATTTGCTCTGTAGAGAGGCTCTGCTCTGATCCTAAAATGTCTTTCTTATTTCTCTCATTTAACTGGACAATTGTTTTCAAAACAAAAGCAAGGGAAATGTGTACCTTCTCAAAGCACTGGGGTTTCCCAGAGTGATCAAATTTGCTTTTAATTAGAGGCATGACACTGCTGTGCTTCTATTTCACCTACATCAGCTTTTTGAGTTCTGTCCTTATTTCTTCAGAGGTAGAAAATACTTTCTTATTTGAACAGCATTGTTAGGTAGCAAGTTAAACCAAACCTATTCATTTAAAATCACTTACCAGCTTACATTGCCCCCAGATATGTTTTTTGTGAGTCAGAGTATTTTAGAGGGAAACCTGCAGCCCATGTACAGATTGTCTGCAAGCTTGGAAATCCAGCTCGTGCGAGTGGTGACGTTGGAAACTCATCCACTAGACTCCCCGTTGGATGTGAACAAACATTTCACAGCTCATGGCTAAGGATGTAGGATTTGAGGCCCAGTCTTTTTGAGTAGGAAGAAAATAGTCCCTCCAAGGCAGGTCTGAGCTGCATTAACCCTGTGTCACTTCTGCTGGCCCCACTCCACTGATCCTGGAAACGCACACAAGAGGTCTTATTCTCCCACTCTTGCAACCTGACTGTTGAGGCATTTAATTCCTCTTCAGATTATTTTAATCCTATTCATGCTGCTGTAGCAAATGAACTAGGCATTAGTATGCTGGATTCTCATCCTTCGTTCTGGTTGCAGCTGTAGGAAGCGTGAAATGTGATCCAGGAGAGGAGACAGACTAATTGGAAGATTTGCTTATTCCACCCAAGCGTCGGCTTCCTCTCTGTGCTGCTTTTCTTCCTCATCTCTGCACGGAAGAGTCTGAAATCTGAATTACGAGCTTAACAAAAGCAGGGAACTAATTCCTCCTGTCAGGGCTGGTCATTCAGAGCAGCTCCTCTTTTAATATCATTCTAAGAATTTGCTTTTGTGTGTTGATTGATATGGGTAGTAGAGTGTGGATTGGAGCAACCTTTATTTTTAAGGAGTTGTTGTTCCAAGAGAAGAGCAGCTGACTTGTGCTCTTCACATAAAATCAAGAAAGGAAAAGATATTTCTCCTTCTGAGGTCAAAAAAGGGGCGTTGAGCAGACAGATGAAAAGCTTTAGCTTGTTGCCAATATTTAAATGCAATACCACTACCTTAGTGTTTCACATCTCAAGTGTCATCTATTATAGGCCTCATTACCCCAAACGTTAAATGCTGTATCATCTCATTTTCCCTGCTGTAGCTCCCTGCCAAGACTCTTCCATCAGAGTAGGAGGATGGCTTTCTGTCAGAAATGGCAAACCCTACTCCCTTTTGTCACTTCCCTTCGAATTTTTCGGAGCCCTGCTGTGTCTCCCAGGGCTCCGCTGCCCTGCTGGGTTTAGCAATGGTGGCAGCAGGCAGCTGAGACTGCTCATTTGATTTCCCTGTTTCTCTGCTGGGTTTATGGAAGGTGACCGGGCTCACTACCTCCTCTGCATTTTGAGTACACTCACACACAAGGATGAAGCGGGCGAACCAATACTTTTTCCAGAGTGATCTGTGCTAGGGGAAGACATTACAGAAACAGAAGAGTTTTTCTTTTCCTTCAACTTCTCTGTCCTTGGAGAAATGGATTCCAGTTTAGCTCCTTGTGCATTACAAGAAATGCAATTAAGCAGGCTCTGTCTCTGCCACTGTAAGTGCTCCCCAGACATCAGCTGGGCTGGCTGAGGAATGGGGAATAGATTGTGCCCTCAGCTTTTACATACAGAGCAAAAGACAAATGGCACAGCGATGTTAAGGTTCCAGTGCTGCTGGGAGGAATGAAGAAGCTGGCTTCACCCCTCTTTTCCCAGCTCCAGGTCACATCCAAAGGTTCCTCTCACTGTGCTTCAGTGGTGGGCACGTGGCCTGTACATTCCCAGCAGTCTCACACAGAGCTGCCTTCCCAGTGACCCCCGTCTGTAAGGGAGGGGTTTGTGCAACACCCTGGGGATCCACATGGCAGGAGTGGACCTGGATATGGAGCTGCCCCATGAGACCTCCACCATGGGTCTGCTTGTGCAGAGCAGCCATGTGGGTGTTGGGTCGATCTGCCTCACAGAATCATTCAGATTGGAAAAGACCCTTGAGGTCCAACCATAAACCTGACACTGCCACGTCCACCACTAAACCACGTCCCTAAGTGCCACCATCTTCCTGGCTTCTGTCACCTCAGAAAGAGTCTCCCTGACCCAGGACAAGTAGAGGGAGATTTCCTTTTCTGCTTCCTCTCCTCACCACGATTTTGGACTTTGTGTGCTTTTCCCAAGCAGGGGATGATGTCAGGCAACTGGAAGAGAATTGCACCTTAATGGAATGGTCTGGATTGGAAGGGACCTTAAAGATCAGCTAGTTCCAACTCCCTACAGTGGGCAGGGACCCCTTCCACTGTCCCAGGTTGCTCCAAGCCCCGTCCAACGTGGCCTTGGACACCACCAGTGATGGGGCAGCCACAGCTTCTCTGGGCACCCTGTGCCAGGGCCTCCCCCCCCTCATAGGGAGGAATTTCTCCCTGATATCCCATCTAACCCTGCCCTCTGGCAGCTTGAAGCCATTCCCCTTTGTCCTGTCACTCCATGCCCTTGTAAAAAGTCCCTCTCCAGCTTTCAAGATGATGAGTTCCATGAAGGCAACAGACACTTTGGGAAAGAACCCGTCTGCTTGGAGTAGGAATTGTCTTCCCCATAAATGCTGGGTTTTGCTTCCCATGCCCTGAGGGCAGCTCTCACTTCAGCTTCTTTTCTGGTGTCTTGAGTAGTGTTTTTCTGTTTTCTTCCTTTTCTGTTTATTTTTAACCAAATGAGGGAGCGCAGTGTCAAACATGGACACGAACCAGCAGAAGTCAGTAAATTCAAAGTGAAGGGTGCAGCTGCATCCCCAGCATCTGCCATGGGGCCTTTTTCGCTTCTGCTGGCGAGCGACACACCGGGGCTGACAGTTTGTCAGCCTTCACTTCCCATTCTTGTCCTTCCACTGCTTTGCATGATAATCCAGCCCTTTGCCTCTGACAAACGCAGCCACGTTTTAATTGTGTCCTCTGTAGGAGGAACACCAGTGGCGTTCAGCCGGGCCTTAACTCTCAGCAGCTTCTCCCCTCATAAACCTTCTAATGTGTAATTAGGAGGGAGCTTTATGGCCCGGCTCTCCTGCTCCGAGAGGGGACTGCTGGTGTTTAAAACCCAAATAACTGACAGCTCTCCATGTTCTGGGTTGTCAGTGGCTGGATTCAGCGGAGCTGGGAGCCTCCCTCGCTGACTGACAGCTTTATTTGGTGTGGAGACCCTGATTAATGGCCTGTGACGCCGGGCTGGCCACGGGGCCGCGGTCGGCAGAGCAACTCCTCTCCAACACAGGCTGGACACGGCTTTAGGTCAAAGGTGGCTTCACCTTCCCCTGTCACTCAGATCCTCTCCCCGTGCCTGAGTCTCAAGCTCAGATGGGACAGAGGCATCGAAGCTGGGAGGGGAAGAGCAGCAAATCTCCCATCAGCAGGAGTAAGGATGGGGCAGGGCTGGGGAAACCTGGACAGAAACAAGGAACAAAGAAAAATTTCTCTTTTTTGAGGAGTGCTCGCTTTTCCATCACACTTTTAAGAGGCTGAGTGCCCAGTGAAAGGCAGTGGGGAATGAAGATGGGGACTGATGTGACTGAAAAGAAAAAGCCAGGGCAGCCTCCCTCGGGATGTCTTTCTGAGCCCTGCACCTGCTGGGTGTTGCAAACTTTGCTCTTCCCAGTGGTTTCTAAGATCTAACACCCAGCCGATGTCCCAGCCACGGCACCTGCATCTTTCCACCCTTAACTGAGTGGAAAATGCTGTATATGGTACACTAATGATTTTCTACTGAACTTAAAGGCCAGTCTTTGCTATCACAGGTGACCTTCTAATGAATTCTCTTTCAGCTGAACCTCTAACATTTAGAGCACACCTGCTTTTGAGGATGGGGGAGAGGTGCAGTGAAGGAATTCACAAGTGTGTGTTCAATTTTTAATCTCAAAATTCACCACTGGAATAAAGTGGGTTTTTTAGTTCAGATATATCTGATTGTGATCATTGTCTACAAAGAGAGGTCTGGATGTTCCAGATGGATACAAGGTGCATAGGGGTCAGCAGTGTGGAAGATGTAGGACATCCCTCTTCCCAGGCTGTCTTCTTCTGACCACTGTAGCTGCATCAGCACCTCCCCAGGACCCCAAGGATAATGATCTGGGTCCCATTTTAGAATCATTAAGTTTGGAAAAGACCTCCAAGATGGAGTCCAGCCATTAACTCAGCACTGGCAGTCCTACCCCAGGGAAAAAACCAAAGTTTTGACAAAGATTCTTTCAGTGAATGAAAGGGAGATGGACCAGTGACTACGTGGCCACCAGCCAGAGCATGTCTGAGTCCCTGTGCTGCCCCCCACCATCACCACCCCATAGCCAAGGGGACAGAGAGGAGGAAATGCAATGTTGACCTCTCAGGGGTGGTTTTCCCAACTTACTGCGAGCTTCACAGAGCAGTTAAATTTACACTTCTTGGTCTGTTGGGTTTTCTGCACTGTGCACTCTGATAGGTTTGAGAAAATGAGTGAGAAAGTGTGTGCCTGAACAGTTGTGTTTGTTGTAATGAGTGCTGAACATTCACTTTTATTGTTGCTTTTTCTTCTCCTATTTAAGTGGCTTTCAATGCAAACAAATTGCTTTTCAGACAATTCACAATGGGCTCAAATTCTCTTATTGCTGTTTACAAATGTGTTTATGAAAGCTTAGGCAATTCTAGCAAATATGGCAATATTTTATAGTCGTGAGATGCATCTTCTGAGTATCGGTGGCTGCAACAATCCAACTTTGAAAATGCATCCCTCACTCTACCCTCTTCAGAGAAACTAAATCCCAAACTCCCTTTTTATTACATTGTAACTTTATGTGGTAGAAATAATCTCGGCTTCTATTGCCCTGTAAAAGGGAAGTCAATATTTTATCTCTTGTTTTATAGCCATTGTAATACCCAGCTAATACATAACAATGGTACATTATGATAACTTCATTATAGTCTGATCATGCTGGTGAATAATGTAGTGGTCCAAATTTTAAGCATGGCAGGAAAATTACCTATTTTTATCGTTCTTTGGTGTTTCTCGAATGCAGCTGGAACAGCAACATTCCAGCCTGCTTTTTGCATCCGCTGAGACTGCCAATCCTCCTGACCAGAAAAGCTGCAGTTTGGGGGCTGTTACTCATTTGTGTGTGTCACCAGACGTGCAGCACGGTGCAGGTCACTGAGCCAATATTTACTGGTGCCAAAGCTAAAACACTCACATGGAAATGCACCTGCAGTGTTAATCCATCCATCTTTGCTGCTATTCCCCGTGGCACAGGAGCGGGCTGAGGGCCAGATCTCGCTCTGTTACACCAGCACAGTTCTGGAATCGCTGCGGTGACTCCAATTAGGTTACACTCAGGTAAAGGCAAAGCAAATGAGAACAGATTCCTGCCTCACACTGCAGCAGCAGAACAAGTCACTGAGGGTAACACTGCTGGCTCCTGCTTTATTGTTACCTTGATAACACCTCGAGCTACAGAAGCCCTGCTGCTGCTCGAGTCTCGCAGTGCACGGGACTGTCTTTCAAAGCAGGCAGCTCCCACGCTGAAGTCGTGTCTGTGGAGAGGTTATCATCCTATTCCCATTGTTGTGGGACATGCAGGGAAAAATAGATACTGCTGGAACGGCTTTGATAGCTAAAAGTGAAAGCCCAATGGGATGCTTGTGAGGTCAGGTCTGTGCTGGGTAGGCAAGCTGAGGGTTTGGCCCCACGTGCAGACAGACTCCACTTTCTCAGTGGAAGTGCTGGGCACCACTTGTTACTGGGAAGCAAATTGGTCAGATTAATGTTTGATTTCCTGCCCTCAAAATTTTTGAGTGGTATTTTTAATTATAATTGATTTTGTTCCTACTGGTACCAACATCCATCTCTTTGAAAATTCATTCCACTGCAGTCAAGTGAATTTAAGGTTACAGGTATGGATCAGGGATGGGAATGGTGCCTGGTCAGGATGTCCATCAGGATTAATGTCATCATGGCTGTTGAGAGCCAAGATTACCCTACTGAATTGCTCCCATCAGAATGGCATTGTGCTTCTAACTTCAACAGCTTTATAAAAATAAACAAAACTAATTTCTGTTTAAAACTGCAGAGCACAGAATGCAGCATCAGCTCTGTGCCATGCAGAGGACACAACACTATTGCTGTCATGGAGCAAACAGCACACCAGTGACACCAGTCCCCTGGCACCAATTCACAAAAGACCACACAGTGCTTCCCAAAATTTGTATTAGTCCAAGCCTCACTTGAATGCTTCAACAGCAAAGCAAATTTTGCAATGTGAAAGGCAGGCAAAACCTTTGTGATTAGGACTCATTCATGTCACTTTGGGTTTACCTGATCTGTCAAAAGACAGATGTGCTGATGGGTGACCTTACCCAGTCAGGAGGGAGTGGCAGCTGCTGCAGCCAGCTCAGGGCAACTGTGGGTGCTGCTGCTGATTTTAGAGACTTCTTCCATCTGGGCTCTGATAAGAGCCCATCCATAAACGTGTTCAGAGATGGGGCCTGCAGGGCCTTCTGACATCTGTGTGTGTCACGGGGCAGCCTCCAGGTGAGTGTGTCCCTGCCTGTGGCTCCAGCACACAATTAATGACAACCTCTCTCACTGAGCAGGTGCGAGTGCCAGGCCACACAGCTGATGCCATTTCTCTCCTTGCTGCTTTCCTAGATGAAGGACTCTGGGATATGTTTGTGAAGGACATCCCTCGCAGCGCCACCTCCTACACAGTGGGCCTGGACAAACTCAGACAAGGCGTCACCTATGAATTTCGGGTGGTGGCTGTCAACGAATTTGGCTACGGAGAACCAAGTGTTCCTTCTGTGGCAGTATCAGGTAATCATGGATTTTTTTTAAATGTCTTTTTCAATGGAATTTTCTCAGGCTGAGGGAGAAGAGGGGGAAAAGAAACAAACCAGAGACTCTAGTTGCAACAAATAATCAAGGGCAGCTTGTTTTCACTTGTTTTAGGGTAAAACTGGAGTAATACAGTGGTGAATAAAGGTTTGTAATTACAGTATGTTTGATTCTCAAGAGGAAAAATGTGCATGTGCCATTTTTAAGCTTGACAAAGAACCTACTCAGAGTGTCACACCTCTTGTCCTAAGACTAATTTACAGAGTCTACAGTTTGCTTTTTCTCAGTTCCTAGTCTGTTGTTTTGTTTGCTCTGCTTTCTTTTCTTCTTTTAACTCTGGACCGTTAAAACATTTTCTGTGTTATTTTGTATTTAGCCCTCACAAATACAGAAATGTAGTTTCACAACATTATTCCTGATGATCCTCTGCACTGGCAGTCCCGGTGCAGGGTGATGCCTCCAGTCCCCCTCCAGCAGAACAGCTCCCTGGTGGTGCTCTGGGGCTCTTCCCACTATCCCTGCTCTCTTGTGCTTATTCCCAGTAAACAGGGCTGTGACCTAATCACGCTTCCCAAATCCCTGTGAGCAGCCCAGCCCTCTGGTTTTCTGAAGGGACTTGAATACCTTGAAAAGCAAATTCCCCTCAGCTTGCCATGGCTGGGCAGCTGGAGTCCCTTGGCCTGTGGTGAGGTGAGAGACCTTGCCCTTGGGAAGGCTTTGCTGGGTCTCCTTTTCCCCCTGCTCTACTCCAGGTTGCTTTTGAGCCACAGGTTTCATCCTTGCTGTGTCAGCAAAGACAAGGGGAATAAAAGAACCTGATAAAGCGGCTTTGTGATTCAAAATTCTGGAGAGTCCTGAGAACCTGGCAGTGCTCCAGTATCTGGAGTGGCTTTTATCTCTTTGCTGCTCCAGTGAAAGGCATGAACACCATTCAGCAACTCCCCAGCAGGCAGGAGTAGCAAGCGCTGCTCTCGCCGTCGCGGCTGCTGCGCTCGTCCTGACACAATTAACCACTTACCCCGTGAGAGCTTCCACAGATTCCACTGTGAGCGCTACCCTTGCTTTTCTTCTTTAGGACAAGGGCATGGACAACCCACTTCAAACACCAAGAGTCGGTGTTTTTCCTATCTGTGGTTTCGCAGGGGCTGTAACGCAGTGTAAAGGACCAGCAATCATGTCAGTCTTTCTTCTGCTGGAAGACGTTATTCCTCTGAAGCAGGGCATGCATCTCCTTGTGATGCTTTCTATAAATAAACTGCTTGTTTGTAAGTTCTCCACTTGAACAGAACCATTTAATTCACCTCCTTTTGATGCTTCAGTGTTCCTCTCAAATTGCTGCATGAAAGTAAGAGGCTTCCATTGAGATTCACAGTCATAAAAGTATAAAGCATTTTAGGCTGGCCACTTCAGCTGGCACAGGGAGGTATAAATTGCCCTGAATCTGCTCAGCCCAGCATGGCTTGTACAGTTTGCCTTTAGGTTTTTATTGGCCTGGACTGGCCTCCTAGCAAAGAAAGAGCGTGGCTGCTTTTCCCTGCTGCAGAATACCCAGTGATCTGGAACAAATTTGAGCTCGTATCGTCAGGCTTACAACAGAATTTTATTCAGACCCAGGCTCAGGACAGTCAGAGAAAGAGGGAAAGAGGGTTGGGTGATAGTGAGGGGTTGAGTTGGTCTCCTGGCATCACCCGTTCCTGCCAGGTGGTGTTCCACCTTTTGGACTACAGGGAAATTTTATCAACTGCTTGTGCTCAGCAGCTGCACTTTTTCCCAAAGCTGAGAGAGCTCAAGGGAGGACGAAGAGAATATCACTGCAAGAAAACAACAGTACCAATTACTTTAAACCAAGACTGGCAACGTAACTCCAGAAAGGGGAAGTTAGTGTCATTTTGTGTTTCCACTTGAGGTCAAATGGGGTGAAATGACCTGAGATTGCACAAAATCCAGGCAATTGAATTGATACCCCTGTGCTGCACATCAGGCTTGGCTCAGCAGATGGAGAAGTGATAAAGAGTAGCAGTGAATGTTGGAAGTTGGAGTTAATGGAGGTACTGAAAGACACTGAACCAAGTGTACTTTGTTCCCTGGCACTAGCTGTATTTTTCAAAGACCCACTGAACAGCATTTTGGCAAGGCAAGCCCCCCAAAAAGTGGAATAATCATAGGTCATGGCACACGTATTAGTAGTTCCCTTGACCCAGGGAGTGCTACGCCTGCCATGCTCAAGAAATGTAGGTGTGCAGAGCTGTGGGAAGAAACCTGCCTCTCTTCTCTTGGTGATAACTTCTTAGCTAAGGGACTCTGGAGCTGATCCAGGGGTGTGAAAGGTGCTTGTAGAGATGGTTGCCCAGAGAAGCTCCATGGTGCCCCATCCCTGGAAGTGTCCGAGGCCAGGTTGGATGGGGCTTGGAGCAACCTGGGATGGTGGAAGGTGTCCCTGCCCATGGCAGGGGGTGGAACTGGATGAGCTTTAAGGTCCCTTTAAACCCAAACCATCCTGGGATTCTGTGTTGGAGCTGTGATATGCTCCCATTCTCTGCCACCTTAGAAGGGTCAGCAGGCCCCTCAAGAGTCTGAACCCCCTCTCTCCTGAGCACCAGTGTCGAGAGTTCACTGTGGGGAACAAGAGAAAAATTTAAAGGGGCATAAAGAGGAACTGTTATTTGTTTTCTGCTCTTTCAGCACAAACAGAAGCCCCTTTCTATGAGGAGTGGTGGTTTCTGCTGGTGATGGCTCTCTCGAGCCTCATCCTCATCCTGCTGGTGGTGTTTGCGTTGGTCCTGCACGGCCAGAGCAAGAAGTACAAGAACTGCAATGGAGGTAAGGCATCATCTCTGTGCTGGGCAAAACTCTCAAGAGCTGTGGGAATCAGAAGTATCTTTCCTTTGAACCCCTGGTTTCCTCAGCAGGGACTGTCTTCAGGGCTGTTTTGTTTGGCAGAAGACTTGGAACTTTTTGCTGTCTGGTTTGGTAGAAATGGCTTTTGCCCACAGCCACACTGGGTCAGGGTTTGGACACTGACCAGCCATGGGCTCAGACACAACAGCATCTGGAAGTCCCAGGGACTGCAGTAAAAGCCAGGGAGTCTGGGTCAAACACTTGGCAGATAAGGAATAAATAAGGAATTAGCTGAGACTTTGTTTAACTTTGTCATCATTCCCTGATAGATGGGGAGAAGGAGAAGGATTCTGCTTTTCCGTGGCTGTACCAACGTGGATATTCTCAATCTCTGTGTGTGAGGTCTATATCACAACTCCTTTCTATTGAGTGCCCTGCATCTCACATTTCTTCCCTAAGCCAAGCTGCAGTTGCTGGGCTGGGGGCCAAGCAGCCAGGAGGTGTCTTGGTTATCTGGACTGGTTAGACTTTAACACATAATGAGCATCAAGCTTCAAATTTTCCTTTAGTTATGATTTTTACTGGTTTCCTTTCTTGAAAGGAAACAGGAGCTACCTGCTCTGTAACTAGGAATGTTAAACAGTCCCCTTTCAAAAAGCCTCGTTCTCAGGCTCTGAATATTGTATTTACCTTTTCTTTTCCCTACATGATAAAGTCCTGGGAGGGTTGTTCACATGTGTATTTCTCTGATAGCCTCCTCCACCTGCAGCAAGAAATTGCTCTGATGCCAGGAGGTGCCAGAAAAGGCACATTAATGAGCAGCATCAGGCGGATGGGTCTTTGCACTACCCGTTCTTAGGGATTAATGTAATGAAGTCTTCCAGGCAGTATTTAGTAATTCAGTCCTAAAGTGAAGATCTTCTCTTCCTTTGTAATTCACTTCTAACAAGTGTTAGAAAATCAGATTTCAGTCCCATGAGATATAAGAGGTATGAATACCGTGGCATTTTACCAAGTTAATGCTATTACATATTTGTATGCACAGCTCATAGGAAATCTCTCATCTTCTTGGTTTTACTGTGTGTTTGGGGGACAGACATGAAAAGGCAGGTCTGACCTGTGCTGTCAGATATCTGTGTTCACAGAGCCTTAATGCAGCACTGAAATTGAAGCTGAGGATAAAGCACCTGTGTGCTGCAGAGTGGCAGCCAGCCCTTCTCCCTGGGACACGGGCTCAGCTCACACCTTTGGGATGACAAAGGATGAGCACGGGAGAGAACAAGCTCCTGCTAGATTTGATCACAAGAAATTATATACTGGGCTGTATTTTCCTCCTTCTTCCCATCCCATCCTTGTTCCTCCCTTACACTGTCCAGTGATTTCTCCATTCCTGATCCTCATTTCAGCTGTGGCATCTTTTCCCCATTTTCTATCCCTTGCCCTTCCTCTTGCTTTTTTTCCTGCCTTTTTTTTCTCCTCTCCTTCTCCTCTTTTTCTACCTTTTCTAGTTTTACTTTCTCTTGCTTTGCTCCGGTCAGCATGGAATGGGATTCACAGCACCTGATTTAGGATATCTTCAGAGGCCACCTAAATTAGTTATCTGGTTTCTATTTATAGTCAAAAACCAAGAATAAGCACTTTTGGAGCACAGTTTATCTATGCTATTTTAGATACTGACCTCTGAATGAAATCTATGCATCCATCCATGACTCCTTTCCCCTCTTTTGGCTTCCTCTGCCCCTTCACATTCCTGATACACTCCTTGCCTTCACTCTGTTCTCACTTGCCAGTAAGAAAGGTGAAGAGAATTTCAAATAATTAATGATGTCATAAAACAGAAAGAAGGACAAGTTAGCTCCTGCAGTTCTATTTGGGGGAAAAGTGCTTTTGTTTCAGCTGCACCTTTCATTTCCTGGCTCCAGGTAAAACCATCTCCAACGTGGAAGAGTCGGTCACCCTGGATAACGGAGGCTTCACTGCTCTGGAGCTCAACAGCAGACACCTGAACATCAAGAGCACCTTCTCAAAGAAAAATGGAACCAGGTAAAAAGCTGGGAATGCTGTGCTTTTGGAATGGCTTTTTTCTAGCTTCAAGCACTGTTAAATAGGCAAAAGGGAGAGACTGAAGAATCTAGGGAGGACTTTAACGCCCAAGTCTCTGCCTCAGGCTGTGATTCTGGCTTCTAAGCATGATTTCATTAATTCCAGGGAAATTACAACATCCCAAACACACAAACTTTGCATTTCCTAGGTCTCCTCCTCGCCCAAGCCCAGGGGGGCTGCACTACTCTGATGAGGATATCTGCAACAAGTACAACGGGGCTGTGCTGACCGAGGGCTTGGGCCTCAACGAGAAGCCCCTGGAAGTGTCAGAGTCAGAGGTAAGGATTTCCCTCTGCCTCCCATTGCACAGACCCTGCAGATTTTCATTTCCATGCTGAATCCTGGCAAGTCTTTGAAGTTCCAGTCCCATACCTGCATCATGCTGTGCGGTCACTGTTTGTCTGTCTCGGGGATTTTAAAAAGTTCAATTCACCAGGCTGTTAGCATCACATCTTAAAATTAAAATATCAAAGGAAAGAATGACAAGCAGGACCCAGCCAGGGCAGATTCCAGACCTGGCCTTGGCAGATACTCAGTTTTCCAGAGTCAGGTAGAAAGATAAGTGCTATCAGTCAGAAAGAGTGTGCTGACCTCTCTGGAAGGGGATGCACAGCCCCTTCTGCCTGTGGGCTGCAAACTTGGAGCACTTTTGGGAAAACACAGATGTGCTGCAAAATAACCAGCTACTGTCTGGGTGAGGGTAAAGGTGAGACGTGCTTTGGATTGTTGCACTGACTGGAGTGTGGGGTGTGGTTTGCAGTCTCAGAGCTACAGCAAACCCCACAATTTAGAAGAGTGGTCTGAGCAGTGACAGCCACTGCCTTGGTTCCAGAGGGAGTGGGTGGGGAGTGAGTAACTTGCCAGGGAGCACATGGCCATGGCCGTGAGGGCCCAGCATTCAGTTCTCAGAACACCCCAGCCTTGCCTTCAGGCTGCTCCCCACAGAAGGTGGGTGTTTGCCAGCCTGATCTATCTGGCAGTGCTCCATCTTGTGTCTCACACTCCCTTTAAGAAGGAAGAAAGCGCTCGTTGTCTGTGAAAGTCCAGCAGTGGCCAGCGGTGAATAGACAGACTTCAAAGGAGATCCAGAAAGGTAAATCTGTCTCTAAAATCAGATGCTGTCAGCTGAGATCCTGACAAATCCAAACTGACAGCACAAGAAGCGAGCAGTGGGCCAAACCACGCCAAACCTGACCCTTCCAGCAAGAATAAATCACCAGCAGCAAGTAGTGAAAGAAGATGACAGTTTTCATCTGTAGGTTTTCTGCACCTGCAGCTACAGCTGCTTTTCCTGGCTACCTAGCTCTCACCTCCTGCTAATTACCACCGACAGCCTGCTGCTTTGTGCTGCCCTGTGGCCGACCCGTCGTGCAGGCAGCTTTCCTTGGTGCAGCTCAAGCTGCTGTCTCCGCAATGCTCCAGCATTACCCTCCAGATTAAACCCACAGTGCTTTGGTCATGTCACTGTAACAACCCAGCATTAAACCTGTCATTAAAACAGTTTGCTGAGCATGATCGTGAATTTAGCACTGGCACCTTTTGACATTAATTTCAATGTCCCGTGTGGTATTTCCTGGTAATGTGCAAAAGTCTCCTTGCAGGGTGTCATTATTGCCTCCTATATGCACTGTTTGTACAGCAGAGAAGGAAGTGATTTTGGTGGGTTTTTTCTCAGGCTGTTATTGATATTGTTTATTTACTGTATTGCTGTCGAGCCTGAAAGTCTCAGTGGAGATTCTGGTGGTTTTGTGAATGTGGGTGTGCACGTGAATATCTGCACAAAATATGCCTCCTGTTTTTCCTTGGGGCTTGGATATGCAGCCCATCTGTATAATGTCTTTGATGCTTGTTTGGGTTTTTTTGTGGTGGGGAGTGCTTTTAGTCATGAAATGTTAATGTGCTCCCAGTAGAGGTAGCAGTAGGAGATGCTGCCTTTTGATCAGCCTGAAAATGCTGTTTATGTTGGCAGGTGCAGACAAGAGGTGAGGGTGGGTTGGGGCAGAGGTGGGTATAGATGATTGACCACTCTCTTTGCAAGTGTTCCTGTACCTATTAGCTCTACCTGTTTGTTTTTTATTTTCTTTTTGTTTCTGTTCTCAGAGGAGCTCTTAATAGGCTGTGTTTTCTGAGAGTTTCAGATTTTCCATGTTTTAGGAAGCAAAAAAGTTTGCCATTATTTGAGGAGTTAAAGATACCTTTTCACGGAAGAGTTCTACCCAAGTTTGGTCCTCTGCAGCAGAGGGTCCTGATGCTGTTTTCCTCTAATACAGCTCTGTGTGGATCTCAAATTCCACTAAATGTGATGCACATCAGGGCAGGCAGGGCTAAAAGCTGTGCCTTTGCCTTCAATCCACTTGTCACCATGTTAATGCTAAGTCTTACGCCTGTTGCCTGAGGTGTCAAGATTTTATATGGAAAAGAAGGAAGCTCACTGGCTTCAAGTCTCCTGGGGTTTACTGAACATGAAGAACTCTTGGGCTGACTGACTGCACTTAAAACACAGCTGCCTGGGAGCATTCCTCCGAGCTCCCTCCTGGAGAGGAGAGCCACAGAGAAACAAAGAGGAAATCAAGTAGGACTCTTAATATTCATAAACCAAGCGGTGAACTTACTCCATGTCATGAAAGCCAAGCACCAGTGCTGTTAATGAGGTTAAAGAAGTTTAATTGGCAGGTACAGAGCAGGAGACTGCTATGAGTGTAAATTCTAAATGATTAATAATAATAGGCTTTTAGTTAATGAGTCAAGTGGACAAGGCTCTGGACGGATAATCTGAAAAAATTTGGTGTTCACCATGTAGAGAAATTTGATGATATATCTGCAATGTCATCCAGCCAAGGAAGAGCAGGGAGGAGAGGTGAGGCTGGTGCATGTTTGTGTGTTCTCACGTGTTCTTGTGGTCTCCCAAAAACTCCTTCCAGGAGAAAATACTCTCACAGGCTGCACTCATTATCAGTCAGTGCTGGATGCTCCAGTCTTCCCACTGCTCTCTGCTGTCTGACTGGCTTTGGCTTTCTCAGCTCTGTAGGAAGATATTCATTTCCACTTAACACTTCACAGGGAATAGGGTTTAACTTGTTTCCAGTAAAGCTCTCCAATGATTTTGACAAGCTGGGCACTATGTAGAAACCAGCTGCAGGTGGCACATAAAATAAGAGCGGGTTCCCATGTTCAGAGAAATATTTTGCGTACTGGGTTACCTTGTCTCTTTTACAGCATATTCATTTTGGGTCAACAAAGAAAAATCCTGCTGCCACCTACATTTTTAGAAGTAATCTTATAAGGCTGTTTCTTTTGTAGTCACTTAAAGAAAATAACTGGAACTATTATCAAATTTATTATCAAATTTCCCACTAAGCCAGCCAACTCCGATGGCTGACTTGCCTCTGAGCAGTACTTGTGCATTTTGTGCTATCAAAAATGTACCTAAATAGCCTCTCATTTTCTGTATTTGTTGTTTCATAGTCATCCATGCACCTTTGGTTGACAGTCTGTAATGTCACCACACACCCAATCACACTCCAGCCTATGGAGGTTTCCAAGGTAACACAGCCATAGTCACAGGGAAAGGAGAAAACTGAAAACAAAGCAAAAAGCCCTGCAGCATTTCTATTTACTCAAGTTTAAAAACCACTAAAGAGTAATCCTCTAGTATAAGCTGTCTGTATTGTCATGCTAAACAGGTTTATCTTACTTCTCCTTGATTTTCATCGGGCTGTGGAATGCCAATTTAGAGAATTCCTTGCTGATAAGGGTGGTTATTGGAGTCTTGCTGGGAGCAGACCTTAGGAGACACGTCAGAAACACGGACAAAATAGTCAGTTCCTGCCTGTTCTGAAAGAAACACAGAAAAAACCATGTTGTATCAACACTAACAAGCAGGTTATCCTTTCCAGCACCAGTCCTAATGGTGGTGGAAGGCTGAAGTTACTGCAGCTATATATGTTTCAGGACAGTTCCTTTTGAAAGACACTGGCCTTATTTACACCAAATTAGTGTTCCCTTTCAGTTGGTATAATGGACTAATTAGTGGACAAATTATCAGCAAGTGGCATTGTTTTAAATTCCCTCCTTCAGTTCATGGCAAGTCTGAGTGTCACCATATTTCAAACGGCAGCAGCTCATCTTAAAGTGTTCCCAGGATTTCTCCTCTTAATTATGTTGACTTCTGGCAATCTTGAAAGAACTTGGCTTAGGAACAGAAATTATATTAGTTTTGTGAGTGAGTGTTTTTTTGCTGGTGATGGACAGAGCTTAAGTGGCTGCATCAGTGCTATTACACCTATAAAGTCATGTCACATTCTTCTGGATACAGCTTCTTTGCATTTCTCCTTCGGGCTTCCAGCCTTTTAGTTGGCTTTATGATCTTCTGTGTCTGTGAGGACATCAGGAAGACTCGTAAAGAGCCACTAGAAGTTTGTGGGGGGTTTTTTCTCCTCATGCTTATGCCACCTCAGCTCTGCTGTGATCCCTCTGTTTAGGAGGGTTTATTTCCTTGGGAGGTGGCTGAGTGTGTCCAAGTCAGTAAAAGTGATGGTGGATTGGGGAGGGCAGTGCCTCGTGGCTGTGATGGAGAGAGCACATCCATGGTAGCTGGAGGAGTCCACACCTCTAGGTGCTGGTTCTGGTGAGCGATCCATAACCTGGATGCTCAGGATGCAGAGACTTTTCTTCCACGTCATCCCTCAGCTTTCCAGGCATTTACCTAAAAATTACACTACGGACACGCAGCGTAATGTTTAGAGACTGATGCAGAGTGCAGTAACTTGTTTCCTGCTGAGTACAGAGGAAAGCAGGGTCTGGGGATCTTTTGGTGAAGTTGGCTGTGTATGCAGCTGAGGACCAGCCTCGCTGAGCTCCTGCTGCCAGGCCCTGCCATGCTGCCACATCTGCAGCCATCCATGGCAGTTCTATTGGAGCCCCTTGCAAAAATAGACAGAGCAGTGCTGGCAGGATGTTCCTGGCAGCGGTGCCAAGACTCTGGAGCTGCTCTCTGCGCCCACTGGCTGTGAAATGGTCCAAATCTGGGGATATTCCAGGAAAGCTGCAAAAACCACCTGTTCAGGAAGGTCTTTGGAGGGAGTCGTGTGTTGGCTTCCCAAGCCTGGCAGCTGGTGCAAAGGAGTGTTTTTCTAGGAGATAGGCTTGCTGTGTTCCTTCTGGAATAATTATTAAGCACTGGTAGGGCTTTGTTGTATCAGTAATTACTTGTCAAGGCACCTGAAGCTTTTCATTCTTAAAAATCAAACAGTACATCATTCCTGAAGAGCCGAAGCCTGGGTAAAAGTGGAAGGGAAGTTTTGCAAAGCTGTAAAGAGCTGCTTTGCTCACTCTTGGAAAGCCCTGGGAAAAATTTCTCAGCTCCGTCCATCACCCTCTGTGCTGGAAAATGGGCACGGAATAGTATTGAAGCAGCTACCTAAGCAAAGAAGTGGGATGATGGATGCTGTGCCCTTTTCAAACGATGGTTCGCAAGGCATTTGAGGATTGTTGTTCAGAGACCATTAAAAAGGAGCTTTAGAGGAGGAGAGACAAGTTTTGTGGCAGGCAGGATCAAGAAGGATGTGTGTTTGCTGGGTGGTGTCACAGATCAGAACCACACCAACCTTTTGAAACTAATTGCAGCAACGAACAGTGACAAGCTGCACTTACCTGTCTCTCTTGCTTGTCTTAGGCAGCTCCTACTTTGATATTTAATTGCCTCTAGAATTGGCTATGTAGATTGTTGAGGGGGGGAGGGAAAGGAATAAAAGCTTTTGCATGGTCTTAGCGGAGATTTTGAGGGAAGGCGTGAGATCTGGAAATGCCTGGGTAAACGTGTGCGTGCTGGATGGGATGGGGCTGTTACTGGTGGGAACATTAGTGGGAACAGAAGGAAAATGTGCTCTGAGATTCCACGGCCGAGGCTTTGCCGTGGTCTCTGCGCTCGGCAGAGATGTACAAGCCCTCTGTGATTCCTCCAGCTGCATCCCAGCAGCAGCACTTCAGAGGAGGGGCAGATGCACGGAGCTTATCTGGTTACATCTCAATAGAGCTCCCACTCGATATTGATGGGAGCTTTGAAGCTATCCAGCCACCGTGCATAAATGTTTCAGGGGTAGGATCTGCTCTGAGCGCAGAGCCGAGCCTGACTCATCCCAAGAAAGCAGCCTCTCCTGCCTGGCAGCTCTTCTTTCCCAGATTTTGCATTCTCTTTCTTCTGTCACTCCTGGTTGTGTATCTTGTACCACCAATAATCAGCTGGAACATGCAGATAGAGGTATTTGCCTGTGAAAAAGTCTGATTTTACTGAACTCCCTTCCAGTTCTATAACTAATTTTCAATACTTAACAGGGCTTGCAAGACACACTCAGAGTCCTGTGCAGGTGGCCTGGGCTGGCCGCCCCAAACATCAGCCTGGCTAACCAGTGTTTGTGTGGAAGACATTCCTGCTGTCCTTGCATCAGAAGAGAGATGCTCAGTTGTAGTTGCAGTATTTCTGATTGTGTTTGAAAGCTGTTGGTTTCGCCGTGACCTCTCTACACTTCCCTGCATCTTGTGCCCAAGCAGGAGCTCCTGGCTGCCCCTGCACCATTCTGCAGGGAATTAGAAGGGATTTCTCTGTCACTTATCATCGGGGGACTCTCCCTCTAGCAGCAGAGTCTGGCTAAAGCAGAGCACAGTTCTTTTCCACAGTCCAGCCTGTACCACACTTGGACTGCCATCCCTCTCACCTTAACATTACAGCTTTAGTCAGCCGGTGATGCTAAACTCGCCTCTCATTTCTCTGCGAACGGAACAGGCTAAAAAAATCATCAATGCTAATGACCGATTATTTAATTATATTTTTCCTGCTGCCCCAGGTCACTGACTCAGATTACGAGGACGAGTTGCCCAAACACTCCTTTGTGAACCATTACATGAGCGACCCCACCTACTACAACTCGTGGAAGCGGCAGCAGAAAGGGGTGAAGCAGCACCCGGCGTCCTACAGATACGAGGAGTGCACGGCCAGCGAGACAGAACCCTATTTCCAGACTGTCATCACGACACAGAGCTCAGGAGGGGTGTACACCCCAACGGGACAGCCCGCGCCCGGCTCCCGGACTCCAGTGACAGGATTCTCCTCCTTTGTCTGAGGCGGGGCTGGGGACACGGCGGGACAGTCGCAGTGACCGTGTGTGCGTGGCCGGGGCGCTGAACTGTGGGGGACCTCTCGATCAGGGTAGAAACGGATGGGAACACACCTGAGGCTGGGTTGGTGTTTTGGTTTGGTTTTTTTGTTTTTTCTTTCTGAAGACAATCAACTCTATAAAAACACGGAGCTGAACTAGCTGAACCTTTGTTTAAGAAAAAAAAAAGAAAAAAAAAGGAATTCTGAACAGCGATGATTTTAACCACTTGTGAATAGTAGGGGTTTTTTAACCGCTTTTTGTAACACTGCTTCAGGAAGCAGCTCCCATGCCCCTTTCCTTCCCTCTTTCTTTCTCTCCCCTCCTCCTGTCCCACCGCTCCCAAACAAGCAGGTGAATTCCCTAGATGCAATGAGTGACTTTGTGATGTGATTTGAAGAGAAAACATAAAACCTCCCAGGCTCCTTTTTCTTCCTTTTCCTCTATTCTTTTTTTTTTTCTTTTTTTTTTCTTTTAAATTTTTCTCTGTCATCAAGGTCAAGTAGAAAAACATAGAAAAGGGTCACATTTTTAGGTGAAAAGCAGACACCTCCTCTCTTCTCACCGCTCCACACATTAGGAGCACTGGCTGATCAACTTAGGTTCAGATGTCTCGCTCTGTCTGCTCCAAGCTCACTACTGGTGTATTTACATTGAATTACTGACCTGCTTTTCTTTCTTCTTCAAATGGGACCTGCTGCATTCTTTAAATATTCCAGCTCCATGGCCTTTG
Source organism: Falcunculus frontatus (assembly GCA_013398115.1). Lineage (NCBI taxonomy): Eukaryota > Metazoa > Chordata > Aves > Passeriformes > Falcunculus > Falcunculus frontatus. The sequence goes on from VZRV01000080.1 coordinate 570,604, forward strand.
GAAGGGGAGATGGCTCAAAAGAGTGCTGTAGGCAGTGGTGGGTGAAGCAATTGGGAAGAATTCAGATGTAAGGTCAGTTTTATTTCTGGTGTGGCTCTAATCCTCCTTGTGGACTGCGTGTACCATTTGAATCAGTCATTTTTTAAAAGTCAAAGGACACAACCCAGCAAGCCAGAGGAATTTTTCAATTAAAATTGCAGTGACAACCTAGAGAGTTTACTAATTGATGAGGGTTTTGATCATCAGAGTTACCATGCCCTGCCAACAGAAGTTGAGCATCCTTTCTCACCCAGACTCTGCAGTTCTGTTGACTGGTCTGTAAAAAAAGTACACAGTGACAGGGTTTGTTTGATTTGATTTTTTTACTACAAAGACACACCACCACAGACTGGGTGAGTTTTGGTGTCCACAGGTGCCTTTTATTGATTCTTCAGCTTCATACTTGGGAGAAGCAAAAAAGTGTCTCCAAATAAAGCTAACCGGGTTTTTCAGGCATTAGGATCATGAATTACCTTGTGCACGTTTACAGCCTGCTTTGTGCACTTGAAACTACAGCCTTTGGAAGGAAAAGAGGAGATTTTTAGTTTCTTTTCCATCCTTTTGTACAGCTCACTTTTTGTTTTCTTCTTTTCTATCTTTTTTCTAAGTCTGTCATGTTTAGCAGCAAGTTGTTTACTCACACGGAAGTTGTCAGGCGTTGAAAGAATCCAAGTCCAGCCCTTGGACGTAGCAACAGTCCTGGGTCACCAGACTTTTTATCATTAGTTTAAAAGGTGATTTTGGAAGTAGGAGAGTCCTTACCACGCCAGGATCTAGCTTTTCCTTCCAGGTGGATAAGCCAGGAAAATTGGTGCTTGCTAATGTCCTGTCAAGGTTCATGTGGGCATTGTTACTATAGAAAATTGTCCCTGTCCTCTCAAGGGATGTGGGACACCTGCAGCAGGGGGAGATGGTGTCTTCAAAGCAGGTTGTTGAAACCAGCCTGCCCAGGGGCCTGGTTAGGAGTGTCCTGGTGGCACCTCACCAAAACAGTTGAGGTCCAAGGGCCAGCTCAGCCTTGCTGTCACCTTTCAGTGCCTCTTGGACAGGGCAAACGATCTCAGACCTGCTTTTACTCTTGGGCACTGCCTCTGAGCACTGCTGCTCTTGGTGCATGCAGACCTTTGGCACTGGACTGCTGTTCCTCTCCAAAGGTTCCAGGAAGAAAAAGTTCAAAACCAAAAACTCCAGTGGGTGTGTTTAAGGGCTTTTGAGTTTGGGATAATGATCTGCAGCTCATTAGATGGCAAGGGACTTGCAAAGACACGGCTGAGCCAAAATGCTGTGAGTCATCCCCCTCTCTGCACCTGGGTAGGATGTGTGTGGGATGGAGAAGGGGCTCCAAAGAGGATGACTTGGAGCGTGCTGTGAAGAGGAATGCAAAGCAAACAAAAAACCCACTGCCTTCTGTGCACTTTGACTGTTCTCTTAAGCCATATGGACTTTGCTTTAATTACTGAACTGCCAAAATTTGTTTTCAGCCTGCGTTTTTTGTTTCATAGACAAAATTATCTACATAGCTTTCTGATTTGTTTTCCTTTTCCTTTGTCATTTCCTGCATCAGACTACATATTTTAAACACTTTGTTTTTATACATTTGACATAGCAATGCAACTGCTCTTGGAATTTTAATGGCACTTATCCAACAGGTGTAAGTGGTAGTGCTGCAGGAGGAGCCCTTCAAGGACCACTGAGGACTTTAGGGATGTAAATTAGTAGGAAGTAGATGGAACACCGAAGACTTTGCTTCAAAGGAAAGCATAGTGTGAGTAACTCCGTATCTCCTGAATATTGCCAGATCTCAGTTGGTGTAAGGTGCAGTTACTCCCTGGGGCTGATCTGATACCACATTGAGCAAAAGAACCCAAGAAAACCATGGGGAATAAAGGAAATGGACTTTGTGGTCACTGCTCTGCTGAAGGACAACATGGGGAGAAGCACAATCTATACAAAGCGAGAAGAGACTGTTTCTTTTTTCTCAGAACCAGCTGCAACTAAAAAGCCTGAGCTTGCTGAGGACCTGCTGAGTTGGCTGTGTGGCTCTTTTCTTCTGACAGCTGCCGAAATAACAGGTTAGGTGTGATTCCTTTAGGACCTGTTGATCCCAGCAAAGGTATTTCTGTTCCGTTCTCATCCACACTGTTGTCACTCTTGGTTATGTAGTGTTGAGGAGTTGGCTTTTCTGACACATGGGTTTATTTTCAATAGGCAGTTGCAGAGGGAGGAGGTGCAGTGCCCTGCTCAGCCCTCAGCTGAGCACAGGATGTGTTTTCTGCTATGCAGGATCCTGTGTAGCTCCATGTGTGATGCCTCCACCTTCTTGCTAACACACTCAACTTGTAAAATATGGTTAATAGGTAGGTTTTATTTACTTCACATATCAGGGAAATTGTTTTATCTGGAAGGAAATACTCCATCAGTTAGGAAGAAAGCCCTATTTCATTGCTGCAATCTTTGGGAATTGCAGCCTTGAAATACAACTTTTAAACATTAGTTGTCACGTTACAGTAACTTCACCCATTGAATTCGCTTCCATTTCCATCTTTCTGTTCAGAATAGTCTTGAAAAATGAAGGCTTATGTTTAAAACGCCTTCTTTTAGGATTTTTTTTTAATTTATTTATTTCCCTTCCCCTGTCTCTCAGGTCTCTTGGTGACTGTTACTGAAAAATAAAAGCAGCATCATGAAATGACCAAGGGAGACGTTTCAGGGAATGGTTTGATAGGAGTTTGTTTTTCATGCAATAGCCATAACAATATCCAGTCTCCTGCAGGTAAAAAGTGCCCAAGTCTTCACCCCCTGCTAGGGCTGAGGTGACACCAGCCATCACTGTCAGCGATGCTCCCAGCACCAAACCTCAGGTTGTCCCTGTCATAAATCACGTGCACACATGAAAGGGGCTGTGCTGTTCCAGCCCACTGAGAGTGGGGCATTTTATCCCCCCGAAATCCATGTCACATGTGATGTGTCCCCACCATGGCCCTCACCCTTGGGTGGAGTATTTTCTATTCCCACCTTTTAATGCTCTGATGTTTGGGCAGGGCCAGTGCTGTGCAGGTACCAACGGCAGTGGTGACAAGGGACAGGAGAGGGCACTCCCTTGCTTTCATCAGTGACAGTCTCTTACTCCCTACCCTGGGAGTCACTCATGTGGAATGCCTTCATGGGGAGGGCAGGGAGAGGTGAGAGCACAAAGGGTTTCATCAGCATTTACTAAAGGAATCACACTTTGGCCAGCGATCCCACTTTTGGGACCAGTTGGCGTGACTGGAGAGAAGAAAGAAAAACACACAAAAAAGAAACTAATCTATTACCCAAAAGGATTTTTTTCCCTTCTTCATTTTGAGTGTTAAAGCCAGTGATGTTTTGCAGATGGGCCAAGATCTCATTTTTCCTCTTTATACCAAGGTCTCTGCCAGAAGCTGCTGTAGCAATTGTTTAGACTAAGTATCTTGACATGGGGATGCATTTATTATCCTTGCCATTGCTTCCCTCAAGAAATCCATTGGGTCATCCAAAGATTATCTAATCTGCTTTCCAAAAAGGGAGGAGAAGAGGTATCTTTATACATACAGAGCACTGGTGTCTTCTCCCACTCACTGCTTTCAGATAAAAAGGGGAGCTTGTTGAAGAAAAATCCTTTTAGGAAAGGAATTTATCAGAAATTTTAAAAGAAAGCAAACCACCACATAAGAAAGATAACCTCTGGCAGAGGCATTAGAAATCTTGAAGTCCAGAAGCCTGTGATGTGTAAGACTGACCATGATGCCAAGACCTCCTGTTTTTACTGATCTCCTGTATCAGTAGCAGCCAGAAGGGCACACGCAATGAGAGGTGATGTTTGGAGAGGAAGAACCACAGAGCTGCTGGGACATGGGCAGGTTGTACTGCAGACAGCTTCACTGAGGCTGGAGTTCCTGCTAGTTCAGTCACACTCCTTAGGTTGTTTTTATAGGTTGTTGCCAGCACGTGTGGAATCCACACATTATCAAGATGTTCCTAGAGGCTACGAGGTTGCCGGAGGTGGGGAAGGGTTTGTTGGTGCAGTGTTCAAACAAAGCCACACGTGTGGTCATGTGGTTCTAAAAAACCCACTGAAACTCCTTAGGGAAAGCCATCCTTGAATTAGGAGCACGTTCACCCCAAGACTGGACATGATGGGCCTGAAATGGCTTCACCTGACAAGTCATAGAATTCCAGAATGGTTTGGGTCGGAAGAGAACTTAAAGATCACCTTGTTTAAAGCCCTCTGCCATGGGCAGGGACACCTTCCACTATCCCAGACTGCTGCAAGCCCCGTCCAACCTGGCCTTGGACACTTCTAGTCCCTTCTGTTGTTTGTATTTCTGTGCTCCTTTTGTCCTCCCCCAGCCCTCCCAGACAAAGAAAGCTGGCTTGCACTTTGTGCAGGTGTAGAGTTTGCTGCGCCTGATAGCAGAGAGCCACAATGGATAAGCACACACGTGACACCTGGGACAGGTGAGATATGTTTGAACAAGGAGTGAAATACCTTTAGCACTTGAGATTCAGGCTCTGACTCAGAATTTTATCTTCTCAAAGCTGCCACTTGCCCACTTTAAAGGCCTTGGGGCCTCAAGACTTGACAGGAAATTCATTCTTTCAATGCTGTTTGATCACTGTGCACTTTCTTGGGGCTTGAATCACTGGATACAGAGACAGGAGTGGGGTTACAGAGCTTTATATCAAGGTGTTTTCCCATTTGTGTCCAATTCTCTAGATCTGGGAATTTCTGCTACCACAGAATGGTGGCATTCTGCAGGTGGGAAGTGCCACCAGGGCTCCCCCTTTGATGTCATTACGCCCCTGGGCCGTGCTGGGGCCTGTCACAGTGCAGTGGGAGGTCTCAGGCAGCAGAAAGGTGCAAGAACCCCATATTCTGGTGAGTTTGTAGCTGGTCACTTTGCGTCTCTTGGGCTGGAGTCCGTCCTCTGATTTGGTATCTGCTGTCAGCTTAGGGGTAGGACCACCTCACACAGCTGTGTCTGAGTTACCCTTCGGTGTACTCCGGTTATCGGATCATTGCTTTTAATTCAGTGTCTCCTTGGAGATTTGCCCTGGGTTTTTGTTCCACACCTCTTGTTAGCCTCACCTTCACCACTCCACTATTTTATATGAGAAAGTTACTTCTTCTTTTGCAAACTTGCTTCTGATTAAAAGAACCCTTTTGGAAATATCTGTGTCCTTGGTACATTTGTTCTGTGGAATGGAAAAGAACTATTTTTCCAGACTCTTCTGTTGCAGAAGTTTCTGGGTGCCTTGCCAGCATGCTCACGAGTTAACAGCTCAGGACAGTGAGAATGTAACACGGACTGAAATTCCTCACTGTTTGCTCTGGACTGTAAAATCTTACAACCCCTGCTGCTTCTCAGCTAAGCTGACACTCTCAAATAGTTTCCACACAAAATTTCATCACTCCTAAATATTTTATTATTTTGCAGCAATAAACTTTCTCAGATCATTCAGGAGAGTCAAAACCCACTCAGAAACAGAAACTCATGGGGCCAACATTTTTTATGCCTTTGTCCCTTTCCCAGCAGTGTTGTAGCAGCCATCAGTCAGTTCCCACAAATGTGCAGATGTTGGGGAGGCAGGACCAGATCCCAGCTGGGGGAAATCGGGGCAACTCTGTTATTCTAGAGGGGTTGGTTGCGCTTTTCACCCATTGAGCATCTGGCCTAGAGAAGTAAACTAAACACAGTCAGGTCAGCTACAGCTCTGGTGGGAGAAATGAGGGCGAGAAATCAATGTTTTCCAAGTGGGAGAAGGGAAGAAAAAAAATAGTCAAACTGTGAAGGAAAGAACTCATATTCTCCTGCTCCTGAAAAGGATATTATAAATAATGCAGTGTTGTATAAATACAGGCAGCCCTTTGCAGCTGGGAGCTCGTAATAACCCAGAGGTATCACTGTACCCATTTTGAAGATGAAAATCCTCCCACCACAGCATTTCGTGAACGAGACATTATCTTGCAAAATTGCCATAAGGTGCAGAAGCGCTTTTTGGAGTCCATTTGGCTCCAAAGTGTATCATCCTCCAGCTTCCAGCCCTGACTCTTCTCGGGACGTGTTTCCCCCGCACAAGGTTTTTGTGGCTAGGGTTGGAGCACGGACATAAACATGGGAGTGGATGGGAAATCTGCCACGGTATTTGCAGCCTAAACAATACCAGAGAAAACAGATTGGCTTCCCGCCCTGCCCTGAACAGCACAAGCAGTGGCTTGACTGAATCAAGTAATCTGGGCTTTCATTACTGATCCTTTTCCTGCTATTTGTCTCTTTTGTTCCCTCTTTTTCCCTCTACATTTTTGCTCCGGGGTTATTTATTTTTCTCCTTGCTCCTTTTCTGTTTTCTTTTTGTAAGCCTGCCTCTTGTTTTTATTATTTTTCCTCTCCTCCTCTTGCCTCACTAATTATTTTCATTTCAAACCTGCATTTCCCACAAAATCAAAAGGAACTTTATGTGAACACATGTTTTTGTTGGGTTTTTTGTTCACTTCCACTGTGCTCCAGGAGTTCTTTAGCTTTGCTGTCTTGTTTACTTGGAAATGCTGGGCACGTCCCTCCAAGCCAAGGCGGTGTGGCCACTGACTTCCCAGCCTGGTAGAAACCTTCATTAAGTAGGCAATTGGCACGTTCATCACCATTTGTTAACGAGTTAGGATAATCCTAAATCAGAGGAGGCTGACGTGTGAAGTCATTCTTTGAGGTTTTACAAGGCAAATTTGTCAGCGGCGCTGAAACCTGTGAAGTCTTGTGGAATCAGAGGATCAGCATCTGCCCGTGGAGGAACAAGGAAGCTGCAAACCGCGGTTGCGTGACAAAAACGTGTTCAGAGGAAGGGACCAACACCCACGGTGTCATTCAAAGGTAATTCCCTCCTTTGTGCAACTTCCAAGGGGTTCCATGCACGCACCCTAGAAAAGCAGCTGGGACAAAGCCATGGACTTGTCTCTACCCTGAGCCTCCTTAACCTGAGTTTGTGCCCTTTGTGCCCTTCACAGAAGGTGTCGATCAGGCTAAAAGGCAAGTTGGGGAAAAAAAGCTTGTGTAATATAGCCTGGGGCCTCATGCCAGGAGTGACAAAATGCCTGACAAACACAGGTGACCTCACCACAGCCCTGCCAAATTGAGAAGGATAAATATCACAGCCTTGGTAGGAGGAAACTGAGGCACAGGCCAGCTTTGCCTGTGGGACCAAGCTGCAGTCTGTGTGGCTGCTGTCAGTGTGCCCAAGTGGTCTTGACTGCAATGTCCTCAGCACAGGGCGAAGAAAACACATCTTTCTTACAAAACAGCAGGATGAGTTATTTTTGGATCTTTATAAATTGTCTGTTTTCCAGCACTATCATTCTTACCCTACCAGGGGAACATGACTGACCTAATTAGAGTCTAATTCCGACAGTACAAGGCTCAACTTGTAAATACAAACTTTTTCAATCTTGAGTTATTTTTTATGTATGTACAAGCGCATCTGATTGGTATGAACACCCCAGAGGTGGGCGGCAGGGGAGGAGCAGGGCAATGAGAGTCATCAGAGAAGCTGAACTATGGGAAATTTGGTGTAAATGAGGGCCAATTTTCAGATGTATTTATGAGACTGACTTAATCTGCTGGGAGACTGTATTGTCTGGGATTAAACCTCACATAACCTGAAGGAAATTTGGAAATGTTTTATCGCCCACCATGGGGAGGACTGGCAGAGGAAGGATTCAGTATTTCAATCCTCTGTCCAGCAAAAAACATCCAGGGTGATCGATGAGGACACTTTCATCGATCCATAGCTGTCTCCGCACCACAGAAGAAATTAAAAGGTGAGAGAAAGATGCTTGTTTTCAATGAAGCCCATTTCACGACGCCAGCAAGGGTTAATCCAACCAGCCAAATGCTTGGCTTTAGCTGCAATAGAGAAATCCTGTGAGGTTGAGTGATAAGTCTCCAGCCATACCTGCTTGGATTCTCAAGGACTGTGCCTGAACATGTTGGGGATGGCTCACATCCAGCAGCTGCTGATAGGGAGTCCACAATGCTGAATGAGTCACGAGCCAAACAGCTTCATCCCTGCCCTGAGTGCATACCCAGAATGTGTCCAGAAAAACACGAAGAACCCAGGCACTGGACACAGAAACAATGGGCCAAACTCTGCCCTTGGGCAGCGATGTGGCTCCGAGCACCGAGTCTGGCTGAGCAGAGATCCTGGCTCCAAAACAGGTTCCAGAACACTGGATTGTTTCTAATGTGTGTCCTCGTGAGATAGGGTGGGTTTGGAGGTAAGGGGATGGTGGTAGAAAGGGCTGCATGTCATGTTTTTAGAGATGATGCCTTCAGGATCATGTTTGGATGTTTGTCTTTTTCTGGCTTGACTTCTGGTTTGGAAGAGGCTCGGCAGAAATTCAGATCATTGCAAATGGTGCAATGACACTTTCTGGCTGCTTCATGCAGTGAGACTGAGCTACCAGCTGGGAGGTCTGAAAAGCCAGAGAAGTTCTCTGGTACAATGTGAGACAGAGGAGAAGTTGTCCTTGGAGGAGCTGGTGTCTGAGCGTGAGCAGGGAGTGCACACAGCACTGCCCCCTCCGTGCTTTCCAGAATTGGTTTTGTACTTTAACACAGGCTGTGGCTTATAATTTTCCATCCTTGCTCAGAAATTATAGAGGAGTGAAAGGGAGATGGGTTTCAGCTGTCGATGCTTCAGGAGCATTCAGCAGCATTGCTGGATGAAAGGAGCAATGTGGTCTTTTTGCTCTGCAGAGGTCTCAGAAATACCCAGGCATGAAGCGCTGTGTGGTTTTGGGCTTGGTGAGAGGAAAGGCAAAAGCTGGTGCCAGCCCTTGGTCCTTCCCTGGCTGCTGGAGCTCTTTGAGGATGTCATACATCTGGTGCTTCCCCATTTAGTCCTTTCAAGTGGCTCATTTGAGAGCAAGGTTTGTAAGGAAGAGCCAGGAATAAACAGCTCATGATCCCATTTGTGGGATGAGAGGAAAATAAGAAGAGAATTGTTAGAGATGGGACGGTCAGTGAATAAAGGCCTGGTTATTAATGGGGCTGACATTTTGCTGTCTGTTCAAAAGACTGTGTGTGTTACAACTTTTCCCATAGTATGTGGAGGAAATGAAAACCTTTGGGTCTGTAACACAGCAGCTAACAAGAGAGCCTGAGCTGCAGGAGAGCATTCAGCTCCTGGGTATGGCCTTCCACCAGTGCTCTGCGCTTGTGCAGGACTTCTCTCCCCTTGGCCTCGTTCAGTCCCACCAAGCAGACAACGGTAAAATCACCTCTCCTTCAGGAAGGACCCTCTAGTTAAAATTTTTGTATCTTTCTCTCTCTGAGCTTTTAGAAACTGAAGTTCTGCATGAGGTTTAATGTCATCCTCTGTGCCCCATCAGTTCAGTCACCGTTCTCCCAGCTGGTCTAAGGTGCATTTTCCCATTTTTGCCAGTGACTACAGCCAGACATCACAGTTTATGTCTCCTTCTGTTTGCGTTAGCCATGGTGACCATCAGCTTTTGGATCTCCACGTATCTCAGTTTCTCGGCCACCTGTTCCCTCCCGGCTCAGACAAGTGCAGGGTGCTGGCACAGCAGCAGGGCGCTGTGCTCTGGGGTGACTGACACAAACACAGGAAGAGCACCCAGTGCACGAAAGCCCAGCACTCTGCCACTGCAAAGAGGAGGGGTAGATAATGTGTGAGTCAATATTGAACTGGGATTGTTGCCGAGGTGGCGCAATAAGAGCAAACGTGCCAGGAACCACCGCAGTGCGAGGGATCACGTGGTGGCCTGAGGATGAGTGTGGGAGGGCAGGGCCACGGCTTCAGTGCTGCCCAGGACCATCAAGGGACACTCTGCCACGGGGGAAGAGGGTCACACTCAGTTACTCCTCCTTTCCCCAGGGCATAAGAATAAACAGAGTTTTAATAGCACTGTGCACATCACCAGAGCTCCAGCAAGCCTTTTTAGAGCCCTTGGGATTTGTTATTAACGGGCAAAGCAGTGGCACTGTGTTGTCCATTAATAAGAAGGGTGATGTCAGAGAGGCTGAGGCCACATGTGCTCATGACCCAGAGGAGGACATTCCTTTTAGACCACTCTGGGTCCTTCATAGGTACAGGTCTCTAACCCTGGAAACATCACTAGGGCTGTGAACCAGCTCTGCCTTCTAATATATAACCATGCCTGTAGACCAGCACAGCAGAGAGGTCACTGGCATTGATGTGCCTCCCACCAGTGGGGTTTAGCAGCTCTCTTGGAGACATCTCCTATTAATAAGTTATTACTTGAAATGGGAGAGGGGAGGAAAAAGTGACAATTTTGTGAAAGAGGTGAATTAGAAGAAGCATTGATGTCAACTTGCAGTCTGCTGCTGCTATTTTCCACTTGTTTTAGCACATCTGCTGCACAAGTGCATTGGGGAGCGCTCATCGCTCCCCTTTTCGTACCACAAGATGTTTTTGCTGGACCACCAGCCTTGGACAGACAAAAGTTGTGTAGCTCAAACTTGGGCAACTTTCTTCCATTCTCTTAGACAAGGTGCTGGGATGCTGCAGCAGCCCCTCACCTGCAGCAGCCCCTCACCTGCAGCACTGTTGTGTGATTTGCTTGCCCACAATGCTAAACCCCTTTAAATGTTGCCAGAAAAATGATCTGGAGAGCCTTTCCATCTGCTTTATCCCTCCTGGGTGCCATTTCAGTGATATTCACATTAGAAAAATAGTCTCAGTAAGTACAGAGTCTACCACTACATTTGGTCTAAAGGGCTGTGTAAGGATAAAAGCATCACTTTAATACATGCAATTTGTATAAAATTATCTGACAGTGAGTGTTCAGGATGGCCCCACCTGCAGCTCTGAGTCATCACAGCAATTTTGACTGGGAGGTGGACATTTTATCAACTATGATATTCTCAAATCTGGGGAGCTGGAGAGACACAGCACTTCAAGAGACCTGCAAAAAAACCAAACCGAAAGTCAGATGAATAAGGAGTTTGCAGAGGTTCACCAGCCACACAGTGAACCATACCTCTAAATCAGTAAATTGCTCCCACTCAAACTTCTTTTGGACAAATGAGTAATTTCCTTGTACGCAAAGATGCTTGCACAGTTTATTTACATATTTTGGAGGCTAGCTAGCATCCTTCTTCTCCAGCCCTGAAGTCTGTCTTTGCTTCAGTTCCTGTCTGAGAGAGGAGAAAATACTGAACCACAAACCTGCTTCCCACTGAGAAATCACAACAGCTGTTAGAAGTTATTGGAAAATCAAAGGGTTTGTGCGAGGGAAGAAATGCAGCTAATCCCAGCCAGGGAGTTACTGCTCCAGCACCTGGTTTCTCCTCCTGCCTCTCACTGCTGTTCTTTATGTCCTCTGGTATGGGACCCGTCAAGGAGAAGAACCAGCCTTTGGATGCAAGAGAAAGGATAACTCCCTGAGTACAGTTGCTTCAAGGTGTCTTAAAAGGGGCAGATCCCATAAAATGGAGAATAAAGTTCCTGTCACAGCACGCTGGCACAGCTCAGCTCTTCAGAGCAGCCTGGAGAAGCAGGAATCAGGGATGTGCCTCCATAAAATGGTTAATTGATTACTGTCAGCCAGTGATTATGTGAATCATTGAGCACATTGTGGCTGTGCAATGCTGGAGATGTCTGAGACACTGACCTACCAAAACTGGCAGTGCTGCTTCTCAGCTCTTCCACATAAGTGGAAGACTGCTGGACCCACCAGCAGCTCAGCACATGCTGCACGTGTTTTATGAGGCAAAAGAAATGCTTGGGTAGAGGCAAAATCCACTGCTGGCCTGTGGGTAGAGCCATGTGAGATCTGACTGGCAGGTAACTGCGGAAGCACTTGGGCTTCTTTAAGGCTGAGTGTGTCAGAGGCAGGAGAGTGATGTCTGATGCAGGTGAGTGTGATGTGCACGGAGGGTCCGTAGCTGGGTCCGTGTGGGTCGGCTGGTGCGTTCAGGGAACACGGAGAAGGGGACACTACTGGACTGGACAGAGGAAGAGCTTTGTGATCCTTCCCGGTGTGACGGGAACAAAGGACACCAGGTCCTGACCCATCCCCACACCCGCCCACCAGCACGGGGTGTTTGCATACGCTGGAACTGAACTGGCCAGAGGCTCCAATGTGCCCCCATACACGTAATGCATTTCCCATTTCTCTGGCAGAAAGCAGCCAGTCCCGTGTCTGTGTCTGAGGGGGAAACTGAGCTGCCTAAAGCCAAATGACATCATCTTGTGCAACCTGAGTGCAGCGAGAACGCCCGGGGCAGAGGGGATGTGGGAATCCATCCCCAAGTGACACGGCTGGGGAGTGCTGGCGCTGTGCCCGCGGAGCGCCCGGCCCTCAGCCCTCCTGCCCGCCCGGCCCTCAGCCCCTCCTGCCCGCCCGGCCCTCAGCCC